>PVLC010015277.1:24148-37786 GCA_004027655.1 Graphiurus murinus | reverse complement strand
GCGGTTTCAAAATAAAGAAAAAAAAATAGGGCTGGGGGTGTAGCTCGGAGGTAGAATGCCCCTGAGTTCAATCCCCAGTACTGGAAAAAAAAAAAAAATAGGACTAGGGGTGTAGCTCAGAGGTAGAGTGCCCCTGGGTTCAATCCCCAGTACCACAAAAATAAATAAATAAATAAATAAATAAAATAAAAATAAATAAAAATCCAATTTATAACCATCTCTCCAGTTTTCAGTTTTTTTCCCCATCTAATAAAAAAACAAAAAAAAACCCCACACTATTCTACTGAGAGCCTTCTCTTTGGGATTACCTCTTAATGTACTATCTTTGTTGATATCTATCAATGATTTTACCATGGAATAAAGACCAGAGTAACTGTAAAATTTTTCAAATGCAGAAAATCACTCAGAGAATTTAGGCATCATAAGTAATCTGGGGGGCCGGGCGTGGTGGCGCACGCTTGTAATCCCAGCATTCGGGAGGCTGAGACCGGAGGATCTGGGTTCAAGGGCAGCCTCAGCTACCTAGTGAGGCCCTCTGAAACTTAGTGAGACCCGGTTTCAAAATAAAGAATAAAAAATAGGGCTGGGGGTATAGCTCGGAGGTAGAATGCCCCTGAGTTCAATCCCTAGTACTGCAAAAAAAAAAAAAAAAAAAAGTAATCTGGGGATATAAAGTCTTAATTCACTTTCTAGACAGTAACAGCATTTATTTTGCCTAGGAATATAAAAGTAACAAAACCGTAGGCCAGCTGTGCTATTTCAACAGTCATTAATGCTTATACAGCGTCACGGTGAACCCAGAGGCAAGCACCATTCGGTGGACACACTTGCCTGTTGCCACTTGTCGAACCAGAACTGTGCTCAACTTAATGACTGGACTAAATGTGTGTTTGCTATCAGCCGTAGATGCCAGAATCTTACTATGACACCTTAACACCAGTCTATCATCCTGCTTTTGTAACAGTACAAGAATGTCTTCCAGCAGCAATGTGTACAGATCTAGAAATAAAAATACAGAAGAGATAAGAACAGAAAGCTGAGATGTATTTAATAAACTGTACAACAATTTCACAGAGAAATTTTATTTCTGATAAATTTAGTAAAGTTTAAAATTGACTTATGTATTATCTTTTGTAGTTTCATTTTAATTCATTTTTACTGTGTTTCACTGAACTGTCAATATATGACCAGTAAGAATTAAAACAGCACTGCTAACTGCTGCAAGTGGAAACTGTGAACGGCTCTTTCTTCCTCCCTTTGGCAAGATGTTCTTGCCTTTTCCTTTCTCCACTCTTCCCCAAATTGACAGACAGCAGCAGACTTACCAATAGTTTTGTCTCTATTAACTTTCCAAACCAATGGGCCTTCGTGAATCATCTTCCTTTTTGTTAAATCTAAATTCTGCCAAAAAGGAATAGACACAAATTATTATCATTTTGGTGAGATGGTATTCTGTATAACTTACTCTCTTTTCAAAACATTCTTAATATATCAGATGCCATTTACATTCAACTTACTGCTATCTTGAAGACAGAATCGATCTTAGGTTAAGTAACTATATAAATTCCCACCCTCCAAAAAAAATGGCTTCCTGCAGAAAAGCATTCAGGTATATTACCCTTCAAATCCCCCTCCGAACAGCTTATGAAACTGAAGTTGCAGGTGCCTGGCTACCACATCCCCAGCCCCTCCCTTAACTGTAGCAACCGGGCGGCGTGACATGGGTGCACAAGCCTAGCTAAACGGGCTTCTGAGTTCCAAGGCTCTAATTCCAAACAATATACTAAGGAATGGCATTCCCCCAGAAAAGCCCAAGACCAAAGATGACCCAGTAAAAAGATCATTCTTCAGCCTTAGTAGCTTTAGAAACATCTCGCTCTGTGCAAGATGGTAACATTTATCAGAAGGTGTGGTAATGTACTTAGACATAGAAGTTTATTTTAAACAGTCACCAAAGAATTCTGCCCAAACTAACCACCTCATGAAATGGTGTGAAAAACTCAAATTCTTAAAAAGGTTATTAGTACAGAAGCCCAGGTACAAGAAGTGGCAATTAGTGAATACTGTAATGGTTTAAACTTTTATGCCTTTCAAGAGTTTCATGGGAAAACAATTAAGCTATCTTACTTTATTCAATGTTCTCGTAAGTTCTTATAATAAACTACAGAACACAGTAAAATTAAATTTACTAATAACCATTGTTCCTTAGTCTCCTGACAGTAAAGATACACTTTTTCACAAAATATTCCTCTAATGAAAGACAAAATCAATATTCACACGGATCAGAAACTTAAAAGGCAGAATAAAATCATAAATACAGATAATCTATAATATAGACCTCCTTCCAGTGATGGACCTTCCCACCAAAATGTTAACTGCCTGCCAGGTGTTTAATACAGTTTATTTTATTTTTAATTATGACTAGACCATCTCTCACCCTGAGCTCTTCAACATTCGGGTATTCTGACAATTTCAGACTGGAGGTGTCAAGTCGACGCTGATAATCTTCTAAGCGCTGAAAATTAGGATGGAGCTGAGGTTACTGCTTTGGTCATCGATGATCTCTCTCTTTCTGAATCTAATGGATATTCTGAATCTGCATTTTACTGAACTCACTGCTACAGAAGGCATGATTGACAACTCATTCTTTCTTAAAATACCTCTCCCCTTGGCTTTGGCTCTCCGAGTTCACTTCCTTCCTCTTCACGGTTCCTTCTCAGCCTTCTTCTCAAACTTACTGGCCTCTAACTAGCTTATACTTACCCCCTGATATACAAATTATGCACACAGTACAAAATTCAGGAGGGAATGTTAGGCACACAATAAAAAGTAGTCTGCTTCCAACCCCATTCTTTCCATCCCCCACTCCAGCTCCCATTTTCTCTAAAGTAGCAATCATCATTTCTTGGGTTACCTTTGAGAAAAATCTTATGCAAATGGAATACATGTATACATAAGTGTGCTTGTTTATATATCCCTTTTAGATAAGATTCAGTAGTGTAATACATTCATGTGTGTATTCCTCTGTGTGTGGGTAGGCGGGTGTGACCTAATGTATCTTGGAGATTGTTCTACATTAGCAAATACAGAAAGAGGCCTCATCTGTAAGTGAACTATAATTTATACTCACTGATAGGCTTTAGGTTACTGCCAATCTTCTCTAATAACAAACAATAATGTAATGAAATAGCTTTAAACATGTCTTTGTACACCTAGATATAGCTGTAGGATAAATTTCTTTAAAAACCTTAGATCAAAGGGTATGCGCATTCTTCTTCAACATCATAAAAATTTCCAAATCCACAGAAAAGTTTGAGTGTCTAGTGAATACTTGTGTATCCACCACCTACACTGTACATCTGTTTTATTACCAATCTATCCATCCATTCATCTTTCTATCTGTACAGTCTTACTTTTCAGCTACATTTCAAAATAAATCATACAATCAAGTATTTACCCCTAAATACTGTAGCATGCACATCATTAATAAAGGTCAATATCTGTTTATGGATTTTTAACATAAAATCTACATGTAACGAGATGTACAAATTTTAAGTGCATTTCCACAGATTTTGATAAATGCACCTACATAACTCAATGCCTATCAAGATAGGAAGGAGTAACATCACTCCACGAAGTTTTCTTGTACTTCTTCCTAGGTAATCTCTACCTCTTCTTTCCCAGTGGCAACCTGATGTTTTTCCTACCACAAATTAGCCTCTTAGAAGTTCACATAAATAGAGCTATATGTATGTGTTCTTTTGTGTCTGGTTCTTTCAGTCAGCATAATGTTAGTGAGGCTCATTCCTTTTTATCACTGGTAGTACTCTGTTTTATGACTACACCACGTTTGGTTTATCCACCTTCCTCCTGATGAACTCTTGAGCTGTATTCAGTATTTGGCTATTATGAATAAAGCTGCCATAAACGCTCTTGTATAAGCCTGTTTGTGGGCACACATTTTCATTTCTCTTAAGTAAATCACTACAAACAGAACTGTTGGGTCAAAGGGCAGAAGTCTGAGTATGTACATTTTAATTTAGATAAACATTGCCAAATTTCCCTCTGGGGTTTTATCATTTTACACTCCAAATAATACATCTGAAAATACCTGCTTTTCTACAGCCTCACCAAGATGTTATCAGGGGCAGTCCCTGAGAAATCAAAGCCACGTCTGTGGGTTCAGTTAGCCTCTCTATGTTCACAATCTTAGACCTTTATCTTCAGCATGGTTTTCCTGGAGTGGACCCAGAGAGCACCTCTCCACCTGGTACCAAGCTGAGCTCATCAATCTACACATCTGAGGTTTCTGCACTCCTCCTATGCAGCCACATCTGCAAGCCAGAGACCCAGGGCTTGGTCTTGACAGCACCTCTCCCTAGTCCTTCTTGAGCCAGTCACCAAGCCTCCCAGGCTTACCTCCTGAACACTCCTCCAGTCCTCGTCCTTCTCTACGCCACTGTCACTGACTGAGGACAGCCCACCCACTACGCTCTCTCATCCAATAGCTTCCTCTTCCAAACTACTCTCCATAGAGGAGTATGGACGATACTTGCACAGTAGAATCTGAACACCTTTACAATCTTACTGTCTATGATAATGCCCACCGCTCTTGGACTAAAAATCAAAGTCTTTACATGGCCAGAAGAGCCCGTATGATTTGGCTCTGGCCTATCTCTCATCATTTTATACCACTCAGACTGCTTTACAAGCACAATCCACACTAACCTGAGACACAGATCAGGCTTCCTCTGCCTCGAGGCTGCACCCTTCCACACTGCTCTGGTGCATTTCTACTCATCCTTCAGCACTGGACTCAAATGCCAGTTCCTCAAGGAAGCTTTCTCTGAAAGCTACCACCTAACCTCCCGAGTGAGGTTTGGTCTTACAGTCAGCTACTCATAGCATCCTGAAACTCACCTGCAATAGCAGTTACCACAGGTGACACAAACCCCCTGCAGTATAATCCGGCATGGCCTTTAATGCCTTTCTATCCTGCTAGGAAATGAGCTCCACAGGGGCAGTGAGGGGCTCGCTGTCTCAGACACACAGTGTGTGTTCTACAGGCATCGGACACATGAACAGATGAATGAAGGAGCACACGAGCAGCTAGAGACGCTCAAAAGTCAAACACCACTCCTGCTTCTCTATCAAAATCAATCTGGACTCATAACCTTCACAAATAGGGTCCCCCTCATCAATTCTATATGATAGTTCCAAATATTTCAGAGAGATTCTAGATAGTACTGATTTAATATTCTTTCAATGCCATCCTGTAACTTCGTGTGTGTGTGTGTGTGTGTGTGTGTGTGTGTGTGTGTGTGTGTGTGTTATTGGGAATTGGACCCAGAGGGTTCTACCATTGAGCTTTTATGTTGAGACAGGGCCCCATTAAGTTGCCCAGGATGGCCTCCAATTTGTGACCCTCCTGCCTCAGCCTCCAGAGTAGCCACCATGCCCACTTGCTTTCCCTTTCTACCTGCTTGTCCTCTGCCTCCTTGACAGCCTGATTTACGTAATTTAAGATCTGACGACAGCGCTCTGCAGCTCTTTTCACCTTCTCCCGTTCTGCTGGCCATTCTAAATATGGGGAAGAAACCAGGTGCAAATTGGAGAAAATAAGAAAAGAAAAACATACATAAGACTTAATTTTATTTCAAAGGTTAAAATAACATACTAAGACACTGAATATCTTTATGGCAGATTAAAATCTACGGCAGAGTCTCAATGCAGGTAGTCTTTGGACAGATGAGACTTCTGATGAGACTACTTTATTTATTTATTTTTTAAAAATATACTTTTATTGGTTAGTTGTAGTCTCCATCATAATGTAGTTCAGAGTGAGAGGGACACACAGCCACACAGCACTTGGTGAGCTTGCCCCCGTGAGACTACTTTAAAACATAAATTCTCATCTTTAAAAAGAAATCACAGTATCAAACCCTAAATCCAGGAATGATGCTTTACACAGGTATGAGGACCATCATGTTACACACCACAGGGAAAAGATCCTATCAACTTTATAAGCTATGCAAACAGGATCCTCTTCCCCTATGGAATCATGATCATGTCCAGTAGACCTAGTAAGCAATATTTCTTGAATAAAACAATTAAAAAATATTCCAGAACAAGTTTCTTTGAATTTGTGATTATGTAAAGTTCACCAAAATGTGCTACGGTTACATTATATATCCGATCTAAAGAATATCAAAATCATAATATTCAAAACTGGAAACCTCTAAACAATAGTCCAGTTATACTCAACAGATTTGGCAGATGTCAAATTTTGAATTTCCCAGTTATGCATTCAAATTCTCAGTCACATGAAGCATACAATTTGGT
Source organism: Graphiurus murinus (assembly GCA_004027655.1). Classification (NCBI taxonomy): domain Eukaryota; kingdom Metazoa; phylum Chordata; class Mammalia; order Rodentia; family Gliridae; genus Graphiurus; species Graphiurus murinus. The sequence continues at coordinate 31,444 of PVLC010015277.1, read as the reverse complement.
TGCATACAATTACTAATAAGAATTAAGTATAAAAGTCTAAAACTTGACAGAGAAACTCGGATTTACTTCAAGTTTCAAAACAGGAGAGGTAGAATTACATTGGCTTGGCTTAATAAAAGTATATACAAGCCGGGCGTGGTGGCGCACGCTTGTAATCCCAGCATTCGGGAGGCTGAGACCGGAGGATCCTGGTTCGCGGCCAGCCTCAGCTACCTAGTGAGGCACTCCGCAACTTAGTGAGACTCGGTTTCAAAATAAAGAATAAAAAATGGGGCTGGATATATAGCTCGGAGGTAGAACGCCCCTGAGTTCAATTCCCAGTACCGCAAAAAAAAAAAAAAAAAAAAAAAAAAAAAAAAAAAAAAAAAAAAAAAAAAAAAAAAAAAAAAAAAAAAAAAAAAAAAAAAAAAAAAAAAAAAAAAAAAAAAAAAAAAAAAAAAAAAAAAAAAAAAAAAAAGTATATACAGATACAAAATATCTCTTTAACCCAATATAAACCTTCTTCAAAGGCATTGCCCCAAGTGGGCAAAGGAAAACAAAATACACAGAACAGGAGTTTGTCACTGCACCTTTCTGTTTGTGGCTTAAAGAAGGTAGCCTTCCAGGGAGGTGCTGAGAGATTTTTTTCTAAAAAGGAGGTGGTAAGCCAAATAAGTTTGGGAACCTCTGTGTTAGAGCAAGGATAGCAACCTTTTTTGTGAGAGGTCAGATGATAATCATTTTACACTTTGCAGACCAAATGGCCCCTCTTGCAACTGCTCAACTCTGGCTCTATGTCAACAGATGACTGTGACTGTGTTCTTCTAACACTTTACAAAAACAAGCAGTGAGCTGGGTATGGCTCATTATCCACACTTCCCAACTCTGTGCTAGAACTCCTACTAGTGGAGCACATTAAACCCAACTTGCCGAAGAAGACTGGATTGTCTTGTATCAGAAAAGCTTAAACCGGGCGTGGTGACACATGCCTGTAATCTCAGTGCTTGGGAGCCTGAAACAAGGAGGATAGTAGGTTCAAGCTCAGCCTCAGCAATTAGAAATAAATAAAAAGGACTGGGGTGTAGACTGGGGGTAGAATGCCCCTGTGTTAAATCCTCAGTAAAAAAAAAAGAGAAAGAAAATCTTGCATATTATTTGGAAATCCAACTCCAGGTACCAGGTACCAGGATGTTATAAGAGATTATTTAGCAGAACATGCTTATACTTGGGTTTTTAATTTTCAGTGGGAATGCTATACCTGTATATTTGGCAATGTTATCCAAAAGAAGCGGGTACTTCGTGAGCCTCTGCATCTGGGTGGGGATGATATCCTTTAGCTGAAGACGACGACACAGTGGGTTACTCTCAGCATCCTGAAAGGAAAGTGAAGTGCGTGAATCTGCAATTCTTATGAGGACAATAATCACCTAACACTGTACCATGTGTTTGCCATGTAAGTACCTATGGCATTAAACAAGTTCTAGTTATTAAACAAGACATAAAAATATTAAGACGTATCGCTGCCATTGTGCTTCTGCTTTCCTGGGCAACCACACGCTGGCGGAAGGAAGCCTCTCTCACTAAACCAATGGCTTCTGCTGTGTGTTTAATAAGGACTGACAGACTTCATAATCAACTCTAAGAATCTCCTTCTTGTGTTAAAAATCACTATCCTCACCTACTCAGAAAATGTAGGTACATTTTCCTCACTGGCATTCCAACTACAAGTCAATGAACTAACTCACTATCTGCCATCCCAAATAGGCACAATAGGTCCCTGGTCTAGCTATGCCAGCTCATCTGTATCAGAGGTCTACAAACTTCTCAAGCTTTGTGAGTCAGTCTCTCTCACAACTACTCAGTCACTGACAATCCATATTAAGTGAATGTGGTTCTGTGTAAAAAAACAACAACAACAACAAAACTTTAAGATGGTTTCCAAGATTCCCACCCTCTGGTGAAAACACTATGTGATTCCATTACAGGAAATCTATAAATATGTTATAGGATAGAATCTATAAGTATGTATGTTACTCCTATGATTAGCTTACTATTAGCTGACTGAGTTAAACACTGTCCTGGGTGGGTCTGACTTAATCAGAAGAGACTACAAAAGAAATTTGAGTCACAGAGACACATTCCTACTGACCTCGAAGAGGGCAAACATTCACCCATAAACTACCTCAGGGAGCATATGGCAGAGAGATGACGCTGGCTCCTAGCCAATAACTATCGGGAAGGCAAGGACTTGAGTTACACATTCACAAGGAAATTAATTCTAACAACAAGCAGTGAGCTTAGAAGAGGTCCCCAAGCCTCCAGTGAGAATTGGAGCTCTAGCTGACACTTTGATTTCTGCCTGGTAAAACACTGAAGAGAGAAGCCAGCTAAACTCACAGCCATACTCCTAAACCGCAAAAGCTGTGAGATGATAATTTTGAGTTAAGCGGCCACACAAGAGTAACTTGTTATACAGCAAGAGAAAACAAATACTCTGTGTTCCGATGAAACTTAATCACAAAAACAGGCACTAGGCTGGATGTGATTGTCTCTTAGCTACACCAATGCATACTCCTACCCCGTGAGTGCGACTGCTGTATTATCCTCCTGGGCCTCTTGCTTCAACAGTATTCATTTACTGGTGTGCCTGGCTCGCTTCCTGATCATAACACCCCATGGCCATGTGGAGCGCTACACCAAGTACTTCACTCCTGACACATATCTTTTATTATTCATCATTTCAAAACCATTTTGATGCTTTCCAGTAATAGTTACAGCTTTTTAAAATGTTAACAAAAATATAATCCTTATAAAAGAGTCTGAGAATCCCTCAAGTTTATGCTATAATTGATTAAAAAAACTTGCATTATTTTCTTCTTTACGTAACTCATTCAACTCACTTGCACAAAAGTCTGGAATCGAGAATCCTTTTTCTGACGAGACTTGATCATTTCCAGGGCGAAAGGCTGATTGCTGCAAAACGTAGCAGCAGCCTGTTTCAACTTCTCTTCTCCTGGTCCACTGAACTGTGGACCAAGAAAACAAGAGAGAATGAGATGGAAAATAAGAGACAACCACAGTCCTTTCAATGTTTTAGTAAGTGTTCTCAAGTGACAAGAAGCATAGAACTATTTATGGGGCATGTCAATGGCTCTCCAAGAAAAAGGTCTGACCCTGACACATCCCAGATCTTTTCTGTTCATATGAAAATGTTTTCTTGATGGTCATTAATTATTACCTTGTAGCTTATACCATTCTAAATTAGATAGGAAGGCTGACATTTGGAAAACCGAGACACAAAATGCCTGGAGACTGAGATTAAAATTTCAATTTCATAGACCCTGACACCTTTGCAAGAATTACTCGTTTACTGTTACAGGAGGCAAATCCTTGGGATGCTAAGCTTTCTTTTCTACTCACTATGAAATATACTATGATTATGAACAGGGTAGATATAAAACTAAATCATTGCTGCTTCACCTGTGCAGAGGCTGCAGCTGGCATGGGGAAGACCCACGAGGCTAAGAAGCTCTTTTGCTAAAAATTAGCTTTTTGCCAGTATTTTTAATTTGTGAATTTGTTTGAATATGCTAGGATCTTAAAGTTTCTGATGAAACAACCAGTAAGCCCTTATTAGCTAACAAACCAGACAGGTAGACAGGTTAGTCCATTCTGTTTTTCCTCAACTTTTTACAGATACACTGTATTGATCAAGAATACACTTCTTTTTATGTATCCTAAAGAAAACTTTTTTGTCACACTGTTCAAGGTGTCTCCATTTTATTTTACCATGTAGATTTATGTTGTCTAATGGAGTGTGATACAAGAACCAAGTGCACTTTTCTATTTTATTAGTGAGGAATCTCACATGACCCTTGATGCTAAACATTATTTATAGGAGATGCAAATGAACCGGCTTAGGAGTCAAGGTACAGTATCTTAAGTCTACATGCCTTGAAACCTTTTAATCCAAGTCTGACATAGAAATGGATGCTGCATTCTGTGGTATATAAAAGGAAATGATGATCTTATAATATTTTCAATTTTCTGTTTCAACCGAGCAGTGCGCTGTCAAGCCAATAGAACTCAGTTATAACTTTCACTGCTACACTGAGATCAAGAAACAAGATGAAGTCAGGGAATAGTGGCACCTGCCTGTAATCACAGTGACGCAGGGAGCTGAGGCAGGAGGGCTCACAAATTCAAGCCCAGCCTGGGCAACTTAACAAGAGCTGGGAATGTACCTCAGTACTAGAGCACCCTGAGTTGGGGGGAGGGGGAAGATGAGCCACATTACAACAGAATAGTAATAAAGTAAGCTGAATTTTCCAAAATAGTTAAATCTCCTTAATAACAATAATGCCAAAGTGGGCCTAGGATAGAAAATGCTTTGGAAAGTGCAATAAAGGCAAGATGAAACAGGATTATGATTTCTTGCTCCTGTTTAGAATCAAGTGGTTAAAAAGAGAAATACTGTTAGATTAGTAGAATCCTGGGCATGATCTAACCACCACTGAAAGCAGTTAAGATGAAGAGTGTTTTAGTCTCCTTCCTTCCCTCCCTCCCTCCCTCCCTTCCTCCCTCTCTCCATCCCTCTCTTCCTTCCATCTTTGCGGTACTGGGGATTGAATCCAGGGCATTCTACACCCCCAGCCTTTTTATTTTTTAATTTGGATACAGGTCTCACTAAGTTACCATGTGTTGGTCTCATACTTGTGATCTTCCTGTCTCAGTCTCCCAGGTACTAAGGATTACAGGTATGCATTACTGCGCCTGGATCCCAGAAGGTTTTCTATGTGCTTTAGTTTAGGTCTCATGCTATATACTCCCGCAACATCCTGCATTCTCCCCATTTATTATACACACACGTGAGCTCTACAAGGGCAGGGACCATGTCTATTCTGATTGCCACCGTGTACCTAGTGCTTGGCATAGCACTGTCCACACAGAGTCAGAAAGAAAGACAGAACATGACAAGCAGCTGCTATAGTCTCTGAACTCTTTCCTTATGCTGCAAATGAGATTATGTAATTTTCACTTTTCTACTGTTGTGATGGCAGTTCTGGATCTATAATAATATTTTATAGTACCGTTCTAAGATTTAGATGACAGAAGATGGCTAAATTCTGTAGTATCACTTAGGTTATTTTCATCAAGATCTATTTTATTCTCTATTCTTTAAACACAAAGGACCAGTATCTTTATTTCAATGGAACAGAGCACTTACTTTGAGTGAACACTGATTAGAACATACTAGTCAAGAGAATGTATAACCTGGACCCTCTTCAGTTTTGCGTTAACTTTGCCAATGGATGAGTTTGCTATTCAGAAAAGCTCGTTACTTAATCTGCAATCTGATCATCAAGTGTCTATAAAATATTGGAAAGGAATAGCGATTTTCCTTACCCAGGTCAGCAAATCCTCCCCAATATGATCAATGACGGAGGTCTCATTCCTTTTTCGAACAGCCTTCATCTGCTCATTCAACCCAACTAAAGACAAATAAATCAGTAATACACTTATTTTAGGTGGAATTACTAGTAGTGCTAAACAGATAAATTTCTAAAAAAGAATTTTCAGAGTAGCACAGAGATTAGAAAATTTTCAGAATTTTCTAATCTCCTAAAATATGTCTAGACACAACTAGATAATGTAAGCTCTACCTGAAAAACAGGTGCTAAAGCATCAGACATTTTTAGAAACTAGTATATATAGTGTTTTTGTATCAAATATGCACTTAACCTCAAGAACCATACTCAGAAAGAACTTAAAAGTAAACACTACATAGCGGCGAACCTGGATCCTCCAGTCTCAGCCTTTCTAGTACTGGGATTACAAGCAAGCATCACCACATCAAGCTTCAAGGGTATTTTTGACTGTTTTTCAGCTTAAGTACTAACTATAGACATGAAGTCCTATGTTAACACTTTGTATACAAAAAGTTAATTGTGGGGGAAAACAATCTAGTCAAAGATCCCATTATTTCTTTATTTCTATTATGTGCCGCATATAATTTCAGGAATGCTAACACAGATACATTTATAAAATATGAAAAATTGTATGAAGGCATAATAGGTACCTTTATATACTCACAATCTTTTCTGTATTGTGTAAGTAAAGACAAAGATCAGAGCTTATTTCTCTTACCATGAAGTTGAAGAATATCTTCCAAGTTTGAAAAAATTTTACGTAGTTCTGAAGGTGACAGAATTCCTTCTCTGGACACACGCTGGTAGAACACTTGATCAAGAACTTTCAGTGTTCGGACATGAGCTCTCTCAGTGTAGAATAATTCTAAGCTCAAAAAAAAAAAAGAAATAAAAGAAAAAGAAGGAAGGAAGGAAGGAAGGAGGGAAGGAGGGAGGGAGAGAAGGAAGGAAGAAAGGAAGGAAGGAAGAAAGGAAGGAAGGAAGGAAGGAAGGAAGGAAGGAAGGAAGGAAGGAAGGAAGGGAGAGATATGAAATGTTACTTTACTTAGAACAATTCCCTGCAGCCAAACACAGTCCTTCTGTTGGAATTAGGTAGCAAGTATGTTAATAAGTTATTTAGCATTTAGAAAGGATGAGATATCTCTGAAGTCACTTTGGTTCCAGTTGAATAATGACAAATTAAAAATATCATTCAAAGCTATTTTGTACTTAGGAGTTAACAGTGCACCCCAATTCTTCTGTTTATAATACCTACTTAGCACTGCGACACTAAAAATTTAACTGAAAGCCATGAGAGCCTTTAATTTAAGCCCTCTTCAGAAATAATAGTACTTTTGGTTATCTAATTTGCCTATAAACCCTCATTTTGGAGCCAGACTGTAATTACACTAGTTCACAATGTATCAGAGACAGAAAGGATCTTTATTCAACTCACACCGCAGGGATACTAGAGGGTACAGCATCCATGCCATGTCCCAGTCACAGGCAGGTCAGGTAACTGAACCTTGCACCAGGGTAAAGGAAGATAGGGATCCTGGTTTTCCCCTACAACTTATTTGCCATATAATCTTGATTAACTCAATTTATGTCCTTGGATTTTTGCTTCATCTTTATAATCTATGCACAAAAAACAACCACCTGAAAGTGAAATGGTGGAGTAAATGCCTCAGTGATTTTTCAACTTAGAGATTTATAATGCTATGGGTCTTAAACTTCTTAAACATCCTTTATCAGTAAGAACCATAATATCATTTGTAGCTTTTAAGCTGAAGCATTCAGGATCATCTTTTTTTTTTTTTTTTGTGGTACTGGGGATCAAACCCAGGGGCATTCTACCTCTGAGCTATACCCCTAGCCCTATTCTTTATTCTTTTTTTTTTTTTTTTTT
>PVLC010015277.1:0-24048 GCA_004027655.1 Graphiurus murinus | reverse complement strand
GGATTACAAGCGTGCGCCACCATGCTCGGCTATCCAGGATCATCTAACTTAATTTTTTGTTTCAAACAAAATGCAAAGAGAAACTAAAGCATGCTTCAGGGCTGAGGGGTTTGCTTTGCTTTGATAAAACTCAACATATGTGAGTGACTATAATAAACGGATTTAACTCACCATTAATCACTTCCTGTCTTTTGATCTCAGAAGGTTTTAGTCCCAGCAATACTTCTCGACTCACAAGCTGCTGCCAGTTGGGTGGATCCGTCTCTAGGTCATTTTCAAACTGTTCATCTTCACTTTGGCTTTCTCCAAAGGCTACGCTATCAAATCTATTAAAGAAAAACAAAGAATTCTCTCTGAGGGCTCCAGGAGGACAATGGGAAGCCGCACAAGTGAATATTACCATAAATCAGCCAGATTTCTGCATCTGATATATTAGTACAAATCCTGAAACATCCTCCTCTCCTACCAAACAGTTTATAGATGTTACTTTTTTTTTTTTTTGCAGTACTGGAGATTGAACTCAGGGGCATTCTACCTCCGAGCTATACCCCCAGCCCTATTTTTTATTCTTTATTTTGAAACAGGGTCTCACTAAGTTGTGGAGGGTCTTACTAGGTAGCTGAGGCTGGCTGAGAACCCAGATCCTCTGGTCTCAGCCTTCTGAATGCTGGGATTACAAGCATGCGCCACCACGCCCGGCTAGATGTTACACATACCTCAATATATACTTTTTTTTTTAATGATTTGTCTTTATTAAGAACTTTTTTTTTTAGCCCAACATAGTGGCACATGACTGTAATCTTATAATCCAGGTACCTGGAAGGCTGAGACTGTGAGACCCTGTTTCAAAATAAAAATAAAAAAGGGCTGGAGATATATCTTGAAGAAAGAAAGTCCCTGGGTTCAATCCCCCCTACCAACACACACACACACACACACACACACACACACTATACAGTTCAAAAGATCTATGTACAGATCTTTTCCTTTAAAATTGGGACTTAAGCCAGGTGTGATGGTGCATGCCTATAATCCCAGTACTTGGGAAGCTGACATAGGAGGATTAAAGGTTCAAGGCCAGCCTAAGGCCCCTAGGAATTTAGTGAGACCCTGTTTCAAAACAGAGACAAAATAAGCTAGTGGTGTAGCTCAAAGGTAGAATGCCCCTAAACTCAATCCCCAGTACCACATACACACACACACATACACACATACACACACACACACACACACACGGGAAGGAAGGAAGAAAAAAAAAAGATTGAGACTTAAGAGAAAAAGCTCTATTTCCCAAAATGTGGCTTTCCTGAAAGCAACTTAAGATTTACTTACTTTCGAAAAGGCTTTGGTGTCCCATGTTCCGGCACCCTAAAACAATGGAGAATAAAGAGTCAGCATGAAAATAAAACGGAGATTAAGAAGTTTATACTAAAGATACTCAAAACTGGGTTCAAACTCCAGTGGCTAGATAAACAATTCTCCCAAATACAGGATGTATTTAATGTGTAAAAAAAAAAAAATCCATACCTATCTAATATGCTAGTTCTCTCAAAACATTATGTAGGGGAAAATGCTATAATGTATAGAAATAGTATATAATTTCAATAACTTAAGCAATGCCCTAACCCTCTCTCAGGCCTCAGTGAATCACCTTTCCACTTCGCATTCTTCCTCCTGTACTTGGTCTAATGGAGGAGGCGGGAAATCAAAGATGGTGTTGGGCGTTCGAGGTGCGCCATCCAAGAAGTCTCCAGGTGCTGGTGTTTCTCCAACTTGCTTTGACCCTGAAAAGAGAAAAGTCAGACATTCAAAGAGTGTTAATACTCAATAAAGTCACTGATTACGAAAAAAAACCCAAAAAATTAAGTCCCCATAAAAGCTTCAATGTAATCTACAGCCACATTCTTATTTAAACATATGCAGGTTAGCTAGAACCAAAAATTTAATACATAACTTTCAAATGTACTGAAAAATAAATAGGAAAACCATTTTAAAAGTAGTTTCTTAAAAATCAACATAAGACATGGCAACAATCTAGTTCAGAAGAGTGTATGGTCAGCAACAATGCCTTCCTAACCTTATCTTCTTCTGCCTCTAGTATCAACCCTCTGCCTGTTTTCAAATGTGAGTTATGGTGGTCCAGCTCCAAATGATAAACTCTCACCTCCTGATGTGTCATCTTCAGGAGACATCTATTTATGTCTTTCTCCTCTGAGGAATCTGCTCACTTCTGCTTCCTGCCTTTACTTCCCCGCTGAGTTCAACAGTTATATTATTACTAGCCAGACTATTGATTATTACCTAAATTTAAGTGTCCTCATTTTTGTTCCATCAAACAGTTACTATCTCGCCGGGCGTGGTGGTACACGCTTATAATCCCAGTACTTGAGAGGCAGAGATAGGAGGATCGCAGGTTCGAAGCCAGCCTCAGCAATTTAGTGAGGCTGTCAGCAACTTAGTGAGACCCTGTTTCCAAATAATAAAATAAACAGAGTTGGGGATGTAGCTCTGAGATAGAATGCCCCTGGGTTCAATTCCCAGTACCACAAAAAAAAGAAAAAAAAAAAAAACCAGTTACTATCTCAATTCTCCTGTGTCAGATTAATGAATCAGTGTCCGCATCCTTCCCTCTAAATGAGATTCTTTCCTTCTACATTACATTTCTTTGAATTACATTTTCATTTGTATTTTCAAGAGAAGCCACCACAAAATACCCTATGCTTTGTCTAGTAAGAAGACTGTAAACATCTGAAACCCAATAAAGCATGCTTGCATTATTATAATATACATGATGTCATACACAATCAACACCAGACATACACATGCTCTCCCTCATAGGGGAAGAGATAAGCTAGTTAGGATTGTATCTTCTTTTCTACAATCCATCAACTGCTTTAAGATTAGGCCATTTATTTTACTTCATGTTTAAAGACTTACTTTCTTGAACAATTCTGTTTCTTAGTGTTTCTAAATGCTTTTATTTGTGTCAAGTCATATAATTTTGTCAAGTCTTGAATTTCTTTCATCTGCTACCTCATGCTAGCAGGTACTACCACTATATATATATCAGGTCATACTGTCTAGTGATGTCCTTGCTGACTTTTGTTGTAAGTACACTATAAGATTCACAAAATGTGAAACTGCCTAACAACGCACTTCTCAGACTGTGTTCCCATCGTTAGGTGACACATGACTGTGGCCGGTTCTCAGCGAGCCCTTTCTATGTGAAAATGTGCATGCTTCTCAACTCTGGGAAACTTTTTTCTACTGTTTCTCTACTTTTCCATGTCCTCTGTTGACTTTCTGTGAAAGAGATAGATGTTAGACCTCTGTAGTGCTTCTCTATATACTTGTTTTCTCCCAAATTTCTATCTTTTGGTATTTCTTATATACATTCTAAAATAGTTTATTTTTTAGGGACTTGTTTTCCCCTTTAAATATTGACAGTTGTGGCAATTTGAAAATAGGTCCACACATGTTTTAATTCTCCTCCCTTCAGGGTGGGTCCTGATTCCTCTCTTCTAGAATATGGGCTGGTAGTGCACTGACATTTCCCAGGAATTTTAGGTGTGAAGGCTAAGCCTCCAAAGACAGTGGGCTTGCTGCCTGTCCTCTCTTTTGGTTCACTCTGGGAAAGTCACTATCGTGTCAGGTAGCACTCAAGCAGCTCTTAGGACAAGTCCATGTGGCAAGGAGATGAGGTATTGAGAAGTGGGTCCCCTAGCCTCTGAGAGACCCAAAACAGAACCACAGCTAGGCTGCTGTCACCTTCTTTACTCATCGAGGTGAGAAAATAAATTGTGTGTGTGTGTGTGTGTGTGTGTGTGTGTGTGTGTGTGTGTGTGGCCATTAAGCTTTGGAGTAATGTATCATACAGCAATTAATGACTAATTGTAATACTTACTGTACTGCACTTAGTAGTCATATTAAAAACATTTTGTCTCTTTTTGTAGACCTGCATTATTGCTTCAGTGTCCTACATACACTATCTAATTTAGAGTTCTTGCCTATTACCAAAGGACAGTTTTTCTATTCATTTTGTATTCACTCTTCGTGCCACTGTGTCATGTGTCTGGCAGTATTCAAATTTTGTTCATGTTTAAGGATGAAGGACTGGGCAGCTGAGTTGCTTGCTTTTGCTGCCGTATGGAAAACTTTGTTCCAGAAGAGAGCACTCTGAGCAGGGGTGTCCCTGGCATACCTAGCATCGGGCTCCAGGTTCCCAAATGTTAGAACTTCAGGGCATCAAAACTCATTCAATTTCTCTAAAAAGGAGCACACTGGTTTTGTTTTGATTAGAAACATTCAATTCATTCATCATTTTAAGGTCTTTTTAATCTGTTCCTCTACTTTCTCTCTTCCTCCCTCCCCCCCATCCCAGGGGCATTCTGTCTCCAAGCTACACCCACAGTCCTTTTGATTTTTTGTTCTGAAACAGAATATTGCTAAGTTGCTGAAGGTTTTGCTAAATTGCTGAGGCTGGCCTTGAACCTGCAGTCCTCCTGTATCACCTCCTAAGTACTGGGATTACAAGCATGTGCCACCACACCAGGCTTCTCTCTACGTTTTTTATCCCTTTCCTACCATGTTTTTATTTCAGTGAGTCATGAAACATGAACGCCATCAAATATCAACCTGACATCTTCAGAATTCTGTATCTGACAAGATTCCCAGACAGATTATCAAATGTCACCCCTATTGCCTTGCCCTAAATAGAAAACAGCCTACCTCAGGGGCATTGCCTCTTCTGCCATGATGCTCTCAAACAGAAACTGATGGTGCTGTCTTACACTGTGTATTTCAGGTGGAAATTTGATGAGCAGCTCTCTTGTTTCCTGTATAACTGTTTTTTTTGTGTGTGGTACTAGGGACATTCCACCTCTAAGCTACAATCTGGCCCTTTTTTTGTTTGTTTTTTTGGTGGTTCTGGGGATTGAACCCAGAGGCATTCTACCTTCAAGCTACACACCCAGTCCAATTTTATTTCCTATTTGGAAACAGAGTCTTGCTAGGTTGATAAGAGTCTCACTACTTGCTTAGGCTGTCCTCCAACCTGCGATCTTCCTGTCTCAGTCTACCAAGTACTGGGATTACAGGTGTGGGCCACCACACCCAGCTTAGGCAAGGGGATTTGAAGAGAAGTAATTGTTGTAGATAAGTAGGAAAGAAGTTTGGTACCATACATCCTCGTACTTGGTACAGTGGGTGTATTAATAAGCCACTGAGCTGGGGAAACGTGGTCTTATTTGGAGAAGGGAATGCTTGTTTAGACTAGCAATTTCTCAGACAGTTCATTGTGGTAATGCGTGATGAAGGATGAGGTGTGGGAGTGGCCAGTACGGAGCAGGTTACCAGGGAGGCAGAGCACAGGATGCAAGAAGCCAGGAGTGTGAAGTCATCTAGTATGATCTGAGCAGGGAGAAGAGAAGCATGAGCCAGAGCCAAACGCGTCCTGTTGTTAGATGATCCTTGCAAGGAGAGAGGACATGGAATTATGTCCAGACAGCCAGCGCTGCAGTAGAGCAAGGGACTTTACAAGAAGGCAGCAAGATCACAGTCTAAGAATCATACAGGAACTAATCCCAGCACTTGGAGGCTGAGACAGGAGGATTGCCAGCCTTAGCAACTTAGCAAAGCCCTCAGCAACTTAGTGAAACACTGTTTAAGAATAAAATATTATTGAGTTATCATTCAGCATAGATTTGCCATGGGTTATAGAATACCAAATGTTAAAGTAAGATTAAACTGGAATTCAGTCCTGATTGAGACACTCTGCCTCTCTACTGTCCAGTTAGCTCATCTGTTTGAAGTCTTGATCCCTAGCCAAGTTCAACTGTGCATAGCATGGCTCACCCACGTCACTCTCTTTCACACCCTCCTGGGAAGCCGTGGCCCCTGCAGCCCCAGAGGACATGGAATTGGCAGGCAGGTATCCAACATCTGTTCCTTCGTTTGCTAACCCACTCTGGCGCAACTTAGCAGAGTCCAGAGGTTCAGGACTCACAGATGAAGGTGTGGATAAGTGTTTAGGGTGGCGTGGCTTCTGCAGTTCCATGGCTCTGCCAACTGAACAGAAAAGGATGGTTAATGATCTGTTACAAAGTAGCTTTTAAAAAAAGAAATGATGTAAAAATATCTGAAATAAAATGCCTGGGACATGGTCAGCCCTAGAAAACTAGTAAATGAACTACAGAGAGCATAGAATAGATAAAAAGAAAGGTGGGGGGAGGGGGCCAAGAGAGAGGCCAGTGAGGGAGGTTGATAAGGAGATGGAGGAAAGATGAAAGAAGAGAGAAGCAGAAGGTGGAAGACTAGGAAGACTAGGGTGAGGGAACTCAGAGGAAGCAGAGAATCAGGAGAAAAAGAGCTGCAAGGAGCCGTGGGGAGTGGAGAGGGAATGCTGGGACACAGCAGAGATGCAGGCTGTCTCCTTGGTGAGAACTAAGATGAATCCTGTCGGGGCGTGAGTGCTTGGCAAGGCTCCCCCCACTCTGTCCCTCGCCCTCTATTTGATGAGCTCCCTGTGTTCACCTCAGCCGCCATGAGAAGCTGCCCGCACACAAGCCAACGAGCACAGCATCCATCCCCACAAGGCTCTGTAGACCCCAAATGCAACCATCTTCCCAAATCCATCAAACTCGCTCTGCACCTCCTGGAAGTCATGTTCAACATCTGTGGGATCCTCCACCTCCTCAACCTCCTCTCTGAAAGTTTCCTCCACCCTTCTCAGTCCTCCTCAATCCAGGCACGGCTGGCATGTGAGCGAGGACGCTTGGTCCTGTGGCTCCACACCTCCATTCCTGCCCAACTGCCAGGATCTGAAAGCCTGATTCTGTCTGAGGTGAGAGGTAGCCCTCCCCACAGGACTACTGTCCCTGTTTCTCCTGCACCCTCTCTAGCGGGCTGATCTCTCTCCACTGTGATGGGAGTAGGGAGAGATATAAAAACAAAATACAGTGGAGAGATGGAGAAAAAGAGGAAGTGTGCAGCGAGTAAGTGACACATGTACAAAGAGATTACACAAAGTAATTAACAAAACACAACTTAAATGTTAACAGAAGACTTAAAGAATTATTTTACATGGACATGTGATAGAATACTGCCATTAAAGAAGATGTTTATGATAGTTATAGAGCAACACAGGGAAAGTAAGCTCAGAAATGGCCATGACGGGAAATGAGGCACACTGTTAATTGATCGGCATCATCTCAAGACATCGTCCTCCAGCACCAGACGTCAGCTTACTTGCACTATTGTCATGACGACTTGGTCTCCGAGGGGGTCCCAGGATGCTGGGGAATCCTCTCCGCTTCCCTTTTTCTTCGCCTTCTCTATCTTTCTTCATACTTTGCTAGAGTTGAGGTACAAAGACATAAGCGACACCTAACAGATTTCTTTTGCTGCTTTCAAACACTGAAATGCAATTTTAACAGTTAGTTGAAAGAAACTGGCTAAATGACAATGAAAAGTGTGCATGCAGACGTATACACAGCACTAATCAGAGGCTGGCATACCGCAACGGAGACAGTTCCAACTCAGGATCCCTTTTCAAAACTGTAGAGATGATACTTTTGGAATGCAGAAGGGCAGTTTTACCAGGAGCTTACTAACTGCAAATTGACATATTTACCAAGAGATTGTTCTAAACAATTCATTCATCCATTCAACAATTTCATAATATGTAAAGGCATGTGTTAAAAACTGGGGAGCCAGGCATGGTGGCGCACATTTGTAATCCCAGCATTGGGGAGGCTGAGACCAGAGGATCCGGGTTCGCGGCCAGCCTCAGCTACCTAGTGAGGCACTCCACAACTTAGTGAGACCCTGTTTCAATACAATCTAACAAACATTAAACAAAACCACAACTGATTACAAACTGTGAAAGATACCATAAAAGAAAAATATAAAGCAGTAACAGTTGGGGATGATACTCTGTATAAATTGCAATTTTGACTTCTGTTCTCTCTCTTTGGTACTAGGGATAGAGCTCAGGGGCATTCTACCTTCGAGCTATATTATCCCAGCACTTTTTTTTTTTGAAACAGGATCTCACTAAACTGCTGAGGGTCTTGCTAAGTTGTGAGGCTAGTCTCAAACCTGTGATCCTCCTGTCTCACCCTCCCAACTACTGGGATTACAGGCATGTGCCACCACACCCAGCTTATTTTCACTTTATCTAATAATAAACTTGTATGCCTGGATTTCTCACTAAAAGTTGTGTTTCTTGAGAGCAGGAATCACATCTTATACCTCGTATTATGCCTACTGCTAATGTGCAGACTTAATAAATATTAAGAAGAAGGAAACAATTACAGCCAAATGTAAACAAGCACTGAGACCTGACCGTTCTTTTACCATTGCAAGCTCACCTTGATTTTTGGAAGAAATCCAATCCGACCCCGCTTGTGCTCCAAATTTCGAGGTTCTTTCACTTTTACTCCCAAATGTTTCATGTACATGAGGATAACATACTGCATTGTGGAACTGGAGGAGAAGGATTAAGTAAAATAAGAGTTCTGAGAAGAGAGATCAGTTAGAATAAAGACATCAAATGACTTCTAAAGCCCAATGTTGGAATTCTTGAGATTAATCAAGCAAAATCAAAACAAAACAACAAAAGAAGCATCCATTCACTGCACACAGAAAAAGATTCTGCTCATTAGATTATTAGTCAAATATAATACCGGCCACCAGAGGGAGACCAGAGACTGTATTTGTAAGTTTTTAAAAAAATCTTTTGTAATTTAGGACTCATGGAATAAAAGATAGTTTTTTTTTTCTTTTTTCTCAAAATTCTAGAAAAAATTAAAAAAGTATATTACCTCCTTTCTTCTTCTACAGCCTGAGCAGTCATCCTAAAAATAAGAATGTTTTAAAATGAAGTTTATAAGTTCAATTTAAAAATTGCTGTTAAACTCAGATACATGAAACAACAGAACAGAACCATACACTGTGGGCCCCAACCTACATGTTGTCGTCTAGAATAAAATATCAAAGGAACCCTAATCCCCAAAGGAATCATTCCATTTTCACACTCATCACTGATGGTTCATGCTTTATAGTAAGAAATATTTCCAAAGCCTATGAAATTAAAACCAATGAAAGAATTCCCCTGCTTTTGATCACTGATTAGAAGTTTCAGTGTTATTCATTCGCCACCACCCACAAAAAGAAAGCATTTTTTTAAGGGGGGTGAGGGTTGCTGCAATCAAGTAGTAATGCACAAAGCCCTGGCAAGTGCTTTACTACTGAGCTTCATCCCCAGCTCAAGAACTTCATCTAAAATAAAATATATATAAAAAACCCCCAAACACTGCAGTTTCTCAAGTACCATAACAAAATAAATAACTCCACATAGACAATCTGATTCCCACTTTATATTTGTTCAGAGCATTATCAGCGTTTCCACATGTACTTCTATTACTTACAGCACTTCTTCAATTTTGGCAACAATCTGTTCTGCACATGCCCGCTCCTTCTCCAAAGTGACCCTGTCCTTGTCTCGCTCCGCGTCAAGCTTAGTCAGCTCACTTTCAGCCAAGGTCAGTCCCATACTACGTTTCTGCCTAAAGCGAAGAGGAGAAACCTGCTGAGGCAGACAAAGAAAAACCTCCCTCTGGTGACGTTTCTTCAGTTTCCCTAGCCAGGAGCTTCTAGGATTAGGCAAATGCCAGTTTCCTACTTATGAATCCACATCACCCAGAACACCAGAGGCAAAAAAAAAAAAACCTCAAGGCAATCATCTGAAGATACATGTCTTGAAGGAACACAGCCTAGACTCAGTACTGAGCTCAAATCCTGAAAGCGCGTGGAATGAGGGTTCTGGGTTATTAGTTCCACTGTTAACCTTTTCACTCCAGATGTTCACTATGTTCTTTTTGGGTTTTCTTGTTTTTGTTTGTTTTGAAACAGGGTCTTGCATGGTTGCTGAGTCTCCCTACAGTGCTGAGGCTGTGCTGGAGCCTGTGATCCTGAATCTCCTAAGCACTGGGATTACAGGTATGTGCCACCATGCCTGGTTTCATTATGTTTTAATAAGAGGACAAAGATCTAAGTGCTAAATTCTTGGGTTTTGTGTTTTTTTGGTGATGCTGGGAATTGAACCCAAGGCGTTACACATGTTAGGCAAGCGCTCAACCACTGGAATACATCCCTAGGCCTAAGTGAAGTTTTTAAGGAGTAACTTTTCCCTACTTAAAGTAAATTTCACTCAGAATTACCATATCAGCTTTCATCTACCATCAAGCTCACCGGAAGTCTTCCAAGTGCCTCTGAACTTCTGGGTGGACTCGTTCTTGCATAGTTTGAATATAGTGGCGATGCAGATCCTCAGGAATAAGCTCAGGTCTCCTCTTTTCTGCATAAAGGAAATATATGATTAAAAGTTAGGTGTTGTGTAACATATGCTAACTGGCAACATAGCAATATTACTTGGTATGAATTATCCTGGAGCACATCAAAGACAAACTCTTCAATGCAGTTCATGCATTTCATCTCCAAATTAAGATTTCAGTTCCCCTTAAATGTACTATAAGCTCTTCTTCGGCTATAATTCGGGTGATTAACGAGTTACCAAATGACAGATTAAAACCTGTAGAGCCAAAATGAGCTACATATCTACAGAGATATAATTCTGCAAGATATTGATGCTCCATACTTACCTAAATCTACAGATATTTCATCAGGAACAGAAACTTTCAGGTGCTAAAACAAAATGGAAACAAAGGTGAAATCCCACTAAAGATATTTTATGACATATATCAGTGCTTGTATAAAAGGAAAGGAATATAACCTGGATATCTACTCTTACAAGCATATTCATATACAAGCTCATTTACTTGTCCACATTTCAAAGCTCTGGATGTTCCATCATTTAAATTTAAAAATAAGCCCTTTTCCCTACATTATACTATAAAAGAAATACCTAGTTATTTCAATAGACAACTAAATGCTTCAGTGTCACACTTATTCTCAATAAATATATATTTTTGGTTTTCTAGAATCATTGGTTAACATAATCAGTTATACATCATTAGAATTAACAGAGGCAAACCCTAAATTATTTGTATATTATCATAGAAAATACTGACTCATACATAGCCATGATGTTTATTTCCTGGGTTTGAGATGCGTACTGTAGATCACGGTATTCCCAATCATTTGCCTATGCCAAGTTAAAACCCTCAGGAGTCGAGCTCCCAGTGAGAAAGTACTAAATGTCAATGCGTAGTTGTTAGAGTCTTAAGTCTCCAGAAATCATTTGTAGTTCTTGCTATTGAACTAACTATGGCAACAGTTTTAGAATTTACTCCTTCCTTGCTAGGATTTTCCCCAGAATCACTGCAGATTTTGGTCTCAATGGTAGATCATTGTGTTTCTCTTCGTCAGTTTTGGGGAAAGTTTTATTATTTCATATTTAGAGGAAATATCCTAGCCTCTTCATGCTTATAATATAATGAATGCTTGAGCCATATGCTTCCAAAAATTAAACAACTCCAATAAAGGTCTCAAGTTTTAAACTTGAAAATGAGTCACTGCTAAAAATTTATGAGATCTTTTATATTCATTTGAAAATAGTGAAATAGACTTCAAAACTTTCTCTTCTAGTTGCTAAGCAGTATCTCAAATCAGCTTTCCTAAAAGCATTCACAGAACAAGTGCAAAAAAAATATAAATTCATTTGTGTATATGGACATTTATATGAAACAAATATGACCTGTAGTATAAAAGAATTAGCAAATTAATCCATCATGATTCCTCTTACCCTTTATGTTGACACATTTCGAGATTACAAGTAGCAAAACACAAAGTTTTGACTTAGCTTGGAGCTCTCTTGGGAAATGTGAAATTCAAACATACTTGCATATCTATCATTTTTTTCCTGACAGTAAGTAATTTTAACAGAAATGATGTGTATTATTTTAAACAATGACAGCGTAATCAGAACCTACTCTGCCAGGAACTGTCCAGGGTTGGGGACACAGCACCACACAGACAGCACTAACTGAACTGATATTCAGGGCAAGAAAGCAGGAATATAGACAAATAAAATTAAAAATACAATTAAGTTCTGTGGACAAAAACAACACAGAGGTGACAGAAAGTGAAGGGGTGAGACTGCAAGGAGGCTAATTAGGGAAGGTCTCACAAAAAAGGCAACTTTGTAATGGAATACAAAGCAAATGAAGGAACTGGAGGGAGAAGGGGAGCCAAAATATTTGTGTGTGTTTATTTTAAGATAAAAGAAACAACAACCAGGTGCAGTGGTGCACACCTATGATCCCATCCTTGGGAGGCTGAGATAGGAAGATCACAGGTTGACGGCCAGCATATGGTAACTTAGCGAGACCGTTTCAAAATAAAACATAAAATAGGGCTGGAGGTATAATTCAGAGGTAGAATGTCCCTGGGTTCAATCCCCAGTACCACAAAACAAACAAACAAACAAAGCCTGCATGCTGATTAAATGATTTAACAGAAAACATAAAAGCTGATGATGCAGGAGAGGAGATCATTGCTAGATCAAGGTCTCTGAGGGGGTAGAAGAAAACATTCGCGGTAAGAAGGGAGAGCTGGCCTTGGAGAGGTCCAACAATTCCTCAATAGCATATGGAGAAGGGCAGAGCATATAGTCTGATGAAGGCAGGTGATAAAACTGGCACAAGTTCTCTCCTCTCTATTTTAAATTCCCCAGAGAAACAGCAAGGTCGTCAGCGGAGAAAAGGCTAGGACAGGAGTGACGGAGATGTAAGGAGAGAGAAGGTATGAAGCAGTCATCTACGAGAACTCCCATGTCGGAGGTCAAGAGCCCCACAGCATAGTCCTCCCAGGTGGCACAAAGGGATCACTGCAATCTACTGTAGCAAGGCCACAATAAAGCCTATAGCTTAGAAACCTCACTAGCATTTTTACTGGTAAAATAAAGCACTGTTATAATATGTTTCAGTGCGAGTAAGATCTTTTCTACTCTAAGCTAAGAGGCCACTATTATCCCTTAGATCCAAATATGCATATGGATATTTGGATCATATATATGTTTATCATGTGTTTATTTTTTCATTCCCTTGTTCTAATTATAAATGTATAAAAATGAAAATACACATATATATCCCCTAAAACCTATCATGAGAATTCATAGGTTAAAAACTAATTTAGAAATGATAAAAAAGTATAATCAATAATTGAGATACAGCCGGGCGTGGTGGCGCATGCTTGTAATTCCAGCATTCGGGAGGCTGAAACCGGAGGATCCGGGTTCGCGGCCAGCCTCAGCTACCTAGTGAGGCACTCCGCAACTTAGTGAGACCCGGTTTCAAAATAAATAATAAAAAATAGGGCTGGGGGTGTAGCTCGGAGGTAGAATGCCCCTGAGTTCAATCCCCAGTACCACAAAAAAAAAAAAAAAAATAGGGCTGGGGGTATAGCTTGGAGGTAGAACGCCCCTGAGTTCAATCCCCAGTACTGCAAAAAATAATAATAATAATAATAATTGAGATATAATATAGAAATATGAAATTACAATAAAGCCCAAAAACATGGATGGGAAGATTGGAAAGAGTAGGCCAATAAGTCAATGTATTTCTGCAAAGATAATATTAATTTGACAACTTACTGCAGATCGATCCAGGAAGAACTGATGAAACTCTAGGAAGATGCGGCGAGTTTCCTTGGAATTAGTCTGTTTATACAGGTCTGAATAGAGATAACAGAGCTGTTGTGGAAAAAGAAACAGAAAAGATAGAGTGAAAAATCACAAAAGAAATAACTTGCTAGATCCTCATTGAATAGCAATGTTTAGAACAGGTAGGTCACCATCATCAATGTCATCAATGTAATTACTGCTATGTAATCAAGTATTTTAAAAACATTTTAAGTATCCTTCATATCTACCCTTTTATGTTTAGAAAACAAAGAAGTCTACAGATGTGAAATCTTGTAGATATGAAAAGTTCAAGGCATATGAGTCAACATAAGGACTCTGAATCAGCTAAATTGTAAAATATATTACCAATGTTGCAGGGTCAAACTGTGAAACTACATGGTGTAAAAAAACAGCCAAGTGAGCAGGGCGAGATTTTAGCAATTCAATGCTCTGGAAACAGCTGCACTGCCCATTGATCTAGAGGAAGAAACAGTTATTTATCAGTAACTCTGATACACAAATATAACATGCAATATAAGCTCAACTGAACTTATCTATCTCAATTTCACTTTGATCCCCCTATAAAAAAACTCAGTACCTTAAAATTTTCACTAAAAATTATTAACAACCTACGCTCTGAAATCCGTTCCTCTGAAAATTAGTCATCTCCTAGGGACAGAAAATGGAAGTTTGGGAAATGATCATCAAGGAGCTTAGATATCTTCAAATCAGTATGTAAAAAAGTCTAATAATATTCCTAAAATGTAAGGAAGGTTTCTAGCCAATAATGAAACAATTGTTTTTGCTTTGGGGCTAATCATAGAAAATGGGCAGGGGAAAATGGAGCTGTATGATTTAAACTCAGACAACTCCTAGAATATTTGTATAACCTCTAAGTACTCAACACTGAAGACAGTAACAGCTAAACTTAATGCAAACTAGCATTACAATTCCATATAACTTATTACATTTAGATAAATCAAAGAAAGTTGATCTAATCAAATAACACCAACTCTGCACAATATTTGCCATAACGAAGGCCAGCATTATCACTCAACTATCAAAACCAAAGATATTACAAAAAAAGAAAACTACAGAACAATATCTCTCATGAATACTGATGCAAAAATCCTTAGCATAATAAAAGCAAATTGCATCCAATAATATAAAAACGGAATAACACATCATGACTGATTTAGGTTCATTCTAGGAATGCAGGAATGCATTTGACATATTAATATTAATCCATGTAATTTACCATATTAAGAGATTAAATTAGAAAAGCATATCATCTTAGTCATTCAACAAAATTCAACATCTAGTTATGATAAAAACTCTCAGCAGACTAGGAATATTCTTTAACCTAATAATCCTTAACCTAATAAGGAGCATCTATAAAAATAGCTATAGCTAATATAATTAATGATTAAAGACTGAATGCTTTCTTTGTAACAGCATGAATAAGCAAGGCAAGGATGCCCTGCCATTCTGATTCAACCTGATACTGGAAGTCATTGCCAGTGCAATAAAGGCAAGAACAAGAAATAAAAGATATATAGACTGACTGGGCATGGTATCCCAAGCCTATAATCCCACCAATTCAGGCTGAGGCAGGAAGATGGCCGAGTTCAAGGCCAGACTGAGCAACTCAGTGAGACCCCATCTCAAAATAAAAACAAAAAGGGTCAGGAATATAACTCAGTGGTAAAGCACTTTCCCACCATGTATGAAGCCCTGGGTTCAACCCCTACTAGTGCAAAAACAAAACAAAAAACCCAAAACCCACCAAAAATACAACAACCAAAAAGATAAAACAGATTGGAAACAAGGAAATAAAAGTGTTTCTCTTCGTAGATAACATGGTTGTTTATATAGAAAAATCCCAACAGACTTATTTTAAAAAGCTCCTAGAAATAATGAGTGAATTTAGCAAGATCATAGGATATAACGACAAGAATCAAGCCAATCATACTCCTTTATACCCTCAGTGAATAAGTATCATATTCAATAGCATTCCCAAAAATGAAACACTTAGGCAATGACCTTACTATTTTTAAAAGCAAAGTCATAGCCAGGCGTGGTGGCGCATGCTTGTAATCCCAGCATTTGCGAGGCTGAGACCAGAGGATCCGGGTTCGCGGCCAGCCTCAGCTACCTAGTGAGGCACTCTGCAACTTAGTGAGACTCGGTTTCAAAATAAAGAAAAAAAAATAGGGCTGGGGGTGTAGCTCGGAGGTAGCATGCCCCTGAGTTCAATCCCCAGTACCGCAAAAAAAATAAAATAAAATAAAAAAATAAATAAAAGCAAAGTCATTTCAGTTGGTCAAAGTTAAAGTATAAATAACCCAAGGGGCTATTGGTTCTAAGATTTAGCTTCAAATCTTTACAAATGTTATTTTAATCTCCAGAAAATATTAATTTTTACAAGTCAGACATCTCAGGAAGTTATTTATTTTCAGGATAAAGTCATCACCTGTTCATGTTCAGTGCCAAAATCATCATCCTCTGCTCCAATAATATGAGGTGCTACACGGGTTGAAGGACTCCCAACAAGTGACTGAGTGTCCTAGTAATACACAGAGAGAAAGAACAGAAACGTCATCTGGTGGTCAAATTCAGAGAAAGAATATTTTAGGTCAAACCCTCATGGCTCACTTAGTGGGATTTTTTGTTGATTTTCTTTGAGGTACTTTATTTTCAAAGTAGTGGTTCTCAAATTTTCAAAGCATGAACTACTCTAATAGAGAAAATAAAAACAAAAGTACTGATTGTTTCTTGGGGCAGGAGGGGGAACTGACTTTTCCCCTGAAAATAGTAAATACCCTTTGCTCAATACATCCTTGGTTATCTAATTCTAATCACTTAACAATCAGGTAAAACAATAAAAATTTGTTTAGAACAGCAGACAAATTTTAATTTCATAAGTGATTTGATGTCTCTGATTTTAATAGCCATTCTGTTGCTAATTATTAATATATCACAAAATTATGTTAAATATTTTACTGTGAAACTTCAAATAAATCTAATTTTAAGACAAAAACATCCAATTAAGAGTATATAAGATCTAACAATCCTACTTCTAGGTGTAGTCCCAAAGAATTGGAAGCAGGAAAGCATTATCCATAAAAAGCCAAAAGACAGAAGCAACCCAAGTATATACTGCCAGATGAATAAACAAAATGTGGTATATATTTTGTGGAATACTATTTAATCTTAAAAAGAAAGGAAATTCTAACACATGCCATGACATGAACAAAACCTGAAGACACTGTGCTACATGCAGTAAGCCGGTCACAAAAGCACAAATAGCATATGATTCCATTTACGTGAGTAGCTAAAGCAGGCGAGTTTACAAAGATGAAAGCAGAATGGTGGGTGCAGGGCCAGCGGAGTGGGAATATATAGGCTTAGTGTTTAATAGATACCAAATTTTAATTGAGAAATATAAAAAAAAAAAGTTCTGGAGACAGATGGTGATGTTTGCACAACAGTGTATATATACTTAATGCCACCATGTGCCTAAAATGTTAAAATTTTATATATATTTTACTACAACAAAAAAAAAATACTGAGCAACCTAATAACACTAACTATAGAATATCTTTCCATTTATTCAAATCTTCATTAACTTCCTTTACTAAATTTTTTTTGTCCATACTTCCCCATAACCGCCCCCCCCCCAAAAAAAAACCCCGACACACATCAGGTCTACCACACCTTAAATATAAGAAAAGTAAGAGGGCTAAGG
Source organism: Graphiurus murinus (assembly GCA_004027655.1). Lineage (NCBI taxonomy): Eukaryota > Metazoa > Chordata > Mammalia > Rodentia > Gliridae > Graphiurus > Graphiurus murinus. The sequence continues at coordinate 6,658 of PVLC010015277.1, read as the reverse complement.
ACAAAGCTTAGTGGTAAAGCACTTGCCTCGAATGCTCAAAGCCCTGTGAAAGCCCTGTGTTCAATCCCCAGCAGAAGAGAGAGAGAGAGAGAAGAGAAGGAAAAGATAATACTCACTGCATGGATTTCATACTCACAGTGTCCTGAATTGCTTCACTTTTCTCTGGGGTTTCCTCTAGATAAATCCTGTCTTTCAGGCCACTTTTGGGACTCTAGAGGAAAAGAAAAAGAAAGAAGAAAGAAAAAGGAAGGAAGGAGAGAAAGAAGAAAGAGAAAGGAAGGAAGGAAGAGGAAAGATATTCAGTTCATTTCAAGAGGCCCACCAAAAGGAGAAAGGGAAAATACTATAGGCAAAAAATAATACTCTGAATTTCATATATGTATTTAAAACAACTAAGTATCTTTACTATAGTATCTGGCTCTGCTACCTTTTTTTTTTTTTTTTTTTTTTTGTGGTGCTGGGGATTGAGCCCTGGGGTACTCTACCTCTGAGCTACATCCCCAGCCCTATTTTTTATTTTATTTTTAAACAGGGTCTCGCTAGGCTGATGAGAGTCTCACTACTTGCTGAGGCTGTCCCTTGAACCTGTGATCCTCCTGTTTCAGCCTCCCAAGTACTAGGGTTACAGGCGTGCGCCACCACGCCCAGTTGCTACTCTTTTCTTGACTTTAGAAAGTCACTAATTCTCTCAGCTTTTCAGTTTTATGTTGATAAACAATACAGAATCAACAAAACAGTTTTACTTAACCTTCAAGACTGGGAGGGACTTTTCTACCAAAGAGCTGTAACTAGATACATTATATATCTCAAATTCATTCTGTTAAAATCAAATTCCATCTCTATCCTTCTTCCTCTGCCTTTCCCACCTATCCTCTTTTCTTTCCAAGTTAAAAGCATTTTACCAGGGGCCACAAGTGCATCTTAGGGGGGCAGCTCGCCTAGTAGGCGTATGGCCTTGGGTTCCACCCCCAGTATAGAAGACAAAAGAAGAAGAAAAGCATTTAGGCCTGTTTATATGAATAAAACCAAGCTTCTATTTTTCTGCCACTATCTCATGTGAAATCTGCTGTATGGATTTTCATGAAATTTACATGGTATGCCTTGGATGACCTAATACAAAACACAAACTACATGACATGCAGAAAATTCACTTCTGGGAAGTAGAACACCCCAAAGCAATACAGTCATTACTCAGAGCAACTGAAAAGGAGGAAGAAGAATGTGTGTATGAATGCTACAAGGAAGATACATATCATCTATACATGCCAAAGGACAGAGAAAACAGTTATCTCAAATATATGGCCTACCAGGGAGAAATGCATGACTCTGAATCTTAAGATAGATAAGATTAATCCTATCACCTGCAACTTAGTGAGACTGTTTCCAAATAAAAAAATAAAATAGGTCTAGAGGTGTAACTCAGAGATAGAACACCCCTGGGTTCTATCCCTAGTACCTCCAAAAAAGAAAAAGAAAAAACAAAAAGGTAAAAAGACAGGTTCCTCAAAACTTACTGCAGTACAATTGAAACAAACATGAAAATCCACAAGCTAAAAGCAGTACATCTTTAGCCTCAAACAGACACTTGTGGGAATTAAATGGGTGTTATGTTCAGAAGATATCCTAGTCTGGACTTTATCAGTTCTCACCTGGATTTCCTCAATATTCATTTATTTATTTGGCCTTAGTTTTTTCATCGTTAGTTAGAATTAAAAAGAATATCTGTAAAGCATTAGATACAACCTCTGGCACAAGCAGATATTCAATAAATGGTAACTGTTGGCCATTCAACACTCTTTGTTAAGTTCCTATGCAGCCAAGCAGTCTTGTTTTCTTAGACTCCCTGTCTTTCTACACTGACATTGTTTATGACGGTGCTTCTCCTCCCCATACAAAGTGTAAACACTTTACTTACTTGCTTTGTTATTCACAAAAATACTTATTAAGTACTGATCACATGGCAGTATTAATTCATTGGAATGCTTATATCTATACTTACTAATTCATTATTTTACAAGGTTGTATTCCTAAGCCAGAAATGTTATTGTGACATCCCTCTAAAAACAAGATAATATCCAAATTCCTCATCTGAATCACCTGCTTTGGAAACAGGAAGTCAGTCAAACAGTATCTGCGCTCTCAAGGAACTTTTTGTCTGATGGTAGATAATCCATGGAAACAGAGGAGAAGCACAACTAAATTAGAAAAAGAGTACAAGAAGGATTTCCGAAAGCAGTACTGCTAGAACAGGCTGAAGTCACTTACAACCTGCGTTCAAGCCTTTGACTCTAATATCATCTCTGGCCGTTTCATCCATAACCCTAACAGGCTGGGCGTGGTGGCGCACGCTTGTAATCCCAGCATTCGGGAGGCTGAGACTGGAGGATCCGGGTTCGCGGCCAGCCTCAGCTACCTAGTGAGGCACTTCGCAACTTAGTGAGACTCGGTTTCAAAATAAAGAAAAAAAAATAGGGCTGGGGGTATAGCTCGGAGGTAGAATGCCCCTGAGTTCAATCCCCAGTACCGCAAAAAACAAAAAAAAAAACAACAAAAAAAAAAACATAACCCTAACAGGCCGAGTTGCTCTAAATTTCACCACAGTTCCAAAATGTTACATGCTTTATACCCTGGAACTGTTGTTTAATTTAGAGTACTGGCACTTTGGAACTAGGTGAAAGTAGATCACTTATTGCTTAGGGAAGTTTGGCCAGTCTGTTTTTTCTTTTATAAAATTACAATAATTAGCAGTACTACTTCATAAGGCTGTTTTGAGAATTGACTAAGATAAGGAATGTACAACACTTATCAGTGTCCAGTATGTATGACTGATGAATGTTAGTATTATAATTTTTTGAGTCAATATTGAAATTTTCCATTAAAACTTTTAACCCAATCATAAGACTCCCATCACCATGCTTCCAAAAAAAAGTTCTCTAATATTCCTTGCATGAGGAACTGAGTCACTGGGCCTATGTCTCAAAAGGCAGCCTGAACGATGGCTTAGACCACAGTTTCAAATTGTTTTTAACCCCAACTTTCATTTAAGAGAAAAATCAGCACTTACATGTGTATACAACAAAAATTACAAGAAGTAACACATCTTTCACATACAAAGCACCCTTATTTCCTGTTCTAGCCTTTAAAAAAGCACTCACCACGATCCACTAACTTGATTTCATGACCCACAGGTAACAAAGACTCTGGGTTAGACTACTTCCCTCATTGCTTTTAAAGAGGGTGATTGAAGCTGGGTGTGGTTGGGAGGTGGAGACAGGAGGATCACAGGTTCCAGGACAGCCTCAGCAAGTTGTGAGACTCTCATCAACCTAGTGAGACTCTGTTTCCAAAAAAGAAATAAAATTGGGCTGGGGGTATAGCTCAAAAGTAGAATGCCTCTGGGTTCAACCCCCCGTACCACAAACAAAAACAAAAACAAAACAACAACAACAACAAAAAACCCGAGAGGGTGATTGTTCCTGTCACTGCAACTACGGAGTAAGAAACACTGAACTTGGTGTTTAAAATTCGTAACTATCATGCTACAGCATATCCAACTTGACATATTATTTTCATCTTCTTAGCAAATATCCATGTTCACCTGATAGTCTCTGGGCTAATCAAGAAAGTGCTGTTACTATACCTGGTCTATTAACTGAAGTCTGCCTAACAGGACTAAGGCTTTTCCTCTTTGTAATGCCAAAATGCTCCATGACTCAAGACTGAGTCACTCTGACCACAAATGGAATATTAACATGCTCTTAAAGATACCAACAGTTGGCCTCTCAGTTCAGTAAAAAAGCACTGGCATTATTAATTTCTCTACCCACAAACAAGGTGCCTGCTGGGAAATTCCATCCCTGCAAAAGAAACACTTGGCAAAGGGCATCTGAGGGAAAAGTGAACCCTGGAATTAAAAGCTCACAGATAGCAGTATCTGCAGGATCCAGAATTTTTCTTCATCAAATTGCTCTACTAAAGGCTGGAATGATAAAAAGATAATACCTTCAATTCACAGAACTTAAAATCAAATCCAGAAAGGAGCTGTAAGGAAGAATACAAGAAGATAAAGACTTAGAACACTTGTTGCTTACATCCGCATTGTCACTACTGGGCCGAGATGCATCTCCAGTGCTCCAGTCAGACCTGCTCAGGCCGTCTCCAGGGGCTGACTCAGCCTCACTGACCGCTAAGGCGTCACCTACAGGCCTGGCGGGTGTCACTATAGCTCCATCCTAAAACAGACGGAAGAAGCACATAAAGACACATAAAAGACTGCATAGAGAAACAGAGCGGGGCTACGGTCAACACAAAGACCGAAAGGCTGAACATTCTGAAGTGCTCAAGAATGCTGAGTTCAACAGTAAAAAGATAAGTAACTACTGAGTCTATGATCTTAAAATAGCTCGATCATAAAGACAAAGAAAGTGATATTTTAGTAAGGAGAATAAAAGTTCCAACTTTTAAATATAGCAAACAATTATTTGCTAATTTATATAATTATATCAGCTTCCCATTAATAAAGATGATTACACTGTAACTTCTTCCAGTGCTTCTAGGTTTTAGTGATTGGGACACAACTCTTTAACAAATTACTGTAAGCTTTTAGATCAGGTACCTCATTTTTACTGCTCAAATAGGGTAAGAATGTTTTTTTTGCTCAATAATAACAACAGAAAACCATCAACATGACAAGCGTGATACTCAAAATGTGCCACAGAGAGTGGGAAAAGAATGTTGAATGAAAAGCACACCCAGCCAGCAACTTGTGACCTTAAAAACACCATTCAACCAGTTTCTGCCTGTGTATTCCCAACCACAACATGATTTTCTTTCTTCAACTTGAAAATGAGATTAGGCTGAAGATCTCAAAGAATCCTTTTATTTCCATGGCTATGTGGTTTTCACTTCAGATCTAACTCAAAAATAGTGCCAAGTCATCAGCTTTTACCCAGTTTAATGTATAAGCAATTTGTCCATTTTCCTTGTAGATGAAGTATGAGAAGCTTTGCATGTATATATCCTACATATGAATATTACACAATATGTCTGGTTGACATACAAATGGTAAGCTATTTTTTCTAATGAGATCATTATCTCCACAACATACCTACAGAACAAATTCTCCTGAAATCTATCTTTAAATTATAATAAAGGTACAGTCATTAAGACTATGAATGTGCTTTGAAATCCTCAGACTGAGTCTGAATTCCAGTTCAATCACTCTTCAGCTATAGGACCTCAGACAAGCTGCTTAATCTCTTTAAATTTCTCTAAATGTATATGAAGAACGGAGGAAAACAACAGGATCTAACCTCACACAGCTGTTATGCAAATTAAATAAGAGAATGCTTGGCCATTAGCACAATGCCTGCCATTTTGTAAAATCTTATATTCCTACCAAAAACATATCAACTGCCATTCAGCTTTAAGACAGCAGAATGAATCACAAAAATATAAATATTCTTATCTAAGTAAAGTTTTGTAGTTTGTCACATCAAAGCAAAAACACTTGGTTCTTTTTAAAATTAGTATGGAACAAAGAAATATGATATGAGCAAGCAAACAAAGCAAATAATCAGAAGCCCACATTTATTTTTGTTGATCATTACTTCTGTAACATCCTACACAGGACATCCTGTCGTCCTATGCTAGAAAAATCACTTAAAAAAAGCAACTGCAACATTCTCTGACACATTCCCAGAAGAAAACTGTCCTACAAAAAGTTGGGTAGCACTTTGAATAGTGATGCTACCTGAGCACAGCCTGTGGCTTTGGATAGCTGCTCTTGCAGCTGAGGAATGTGTTTCTTGGCCTCTTGGATCTCTTTTAGCAATCTTTGGGCAGGTGTTCGGTTGTAATCTTCCTGCAATAACTGAAAAGTTATAAAAATATTTTGAGAATTAATTACTCATGTCATGAAAATATAGAAAAATTCATTATTAATCAATAAAATGGTTGATGGCACTGATTAGAATTCTACTTGATTGTGATTATGATAAATACCAACTCAACTATGTCCATTCACATTTTTACTGGCCTATAGACAGCCCCATTTTTAATTTAGTACCTGTAGCCGCTCCTGTTCTTTCTGTAACATTTTTCTCAGAATTTCTACTTTCTGGTTATGAACCACATTGTTTTCCTCCTGGAAAAAGACAAAACAAAACAAACAAACAAAAAACAACCAATTCAGGGTAAGCAAAGCTAAAAATAAGAGAAAATAAGATAGACAATATTATGCCTCAGCTCCAACTATCAAGACCATTTATGATTTTCTTCAATCCTGAGATATAAAGCCAGGCTTTCAATATTAATATTAACAATATTTAAAAATATTAAAAGTTACAGGGAAATTTCTGTCTTCCTAATTCACTTTTACTAAACTGAGTTTGACAGAATGTTAAATGATGAAATTAAGCTGGGTGTGGTGGTGCACACTTATAATCCCAGTACTTGAGAACCTGAGACAGGAGGATCACAGGTTTTATGGCCAGCCTCAGCAATTTAATGAGGCCTTCAGCAACTTAGTGAGACCCTGTTTCAAAATAAAAAATAAAATTGGTTTGGGGCTGTTGCTCAGAGATACAACACCCCTGGGTTCAATCCCCAGTACCACACACATACACCAAAAAAAAAAAAAAAAAAAAAAAAAATTTAT
>PVLC010015276.1:0-38225 GCA_004027655.1 Graphiurus murinus | reverse complement strand
TTTTTTTTTTTTTTACAGTGCTAGAAACTGAACCCAAGATCTCACAAATGCTAGGCAAGTACTCTACCACTGAACTTTATTTTTTATTTTGCCCAGACTGGCCTCAAACTTGTGATCTTCCTGCCTCAGCCTCCCTGTGATTACAGGCTTGTATCTTCACACCTGGCTCTTCTCTGGAAAATTGGAACATCAGAGACCCTCAGTCCCTCCCCTTCCTGGAACTCAGAACAATGGCCACCAAGACCCTAGCACGGAAGCAGAACAGGAGTCTCCCTCTGGTAAAGAAATTGTGTGTGTGTGTGTGTGTGTGTGTGTGTGTGTGTGTGTGTGTGTGAGATACTTGGGATTGGACACAGGGTGATTCTACCACTGAGCTACATCCCAACCCCTATTTTATTTTTTATTTTGAATCAGGGTCTCTCTAATTTACTGCACACTGGCCTTGAAACTTTGAACTTCTTGACTTAGCCTTCCAAGTACTGGAATTACAGGTGTGCATCTTGCTATGTGGAAAAACAAACAAACCAAAAAAAAAAAAAACTTTAAGATTCCAGAGACAAGCTGGGTATGGTGACACATGCCTGTAATCTCAGTACTTAGGAAGCTGAGTCAGGAGGATCACAGGTTCAAGGACAGCCTCAGCAGCTTAGAGAGGCCCTCAGCAACTGAGTAAAATCCTGTTTTAAAATTTAAAAGATAGGGTTGGGGATATAGCTCAGAGATGGAATGCCCCTGGGTTCAATCTTCAGCACCAAAAAAAAAAAAAAAAAAAAAAAGAGAAACAAACAAACAACAACAACAAAAAACAACCAAGATCTACAGAATCTGACATTTTAAGAATCATAGTTTGGGTATGGTCCCACAAAGGTCCATGTGCTGGAAGCTTGTCCCCGATGTGACAGTGCTGAGAGGTGGTGGGATCAGGAAGAGGTGGGGCCTAGAGGAAAGTCACTAGATCATGGGCGCCACTCTCAGAAAGGGTTAGTAACCACCTCACTGGAGCGGCTTAAATCTCTCAAGAATGGGTTGCTATAAACTGATTTTGCCTTCCTCTCTCACCGGGCAACCCTGCTCCTCCTACCGTGCAATGCTATCTGCCATGAGGCCTCACCAAAAGTCAATGCCAGTGCTATTTGTGAGCTAAATAAACTTCATTTCTTTCTTTCTCTCTCTCATTTTTTTTTTTTAGAAAATAACACTTTTATTTTTTTCCCTTCTTTTATTTATTTATTTATTTTTAATTGGTGCATTGTAATCATACATCTTTGTTAGGTACAAGCTGATAAAGGCATACATGCACACATTTCTCATTTAACCCAAGTCCCACCCCATTACCTCCCCCCTCCCTCCTTCTCAAGTTCAGATTAGTGATTGACTTTGATGTGTTCGTGAAAGTACATCATGCTCATTAGGGTGTCCTCCCTCCCCCCATCACCTTCTGTTAAGTCAAATTCTTTGTTAAGTACCCCGTCTTAGGTATTTTTATCATAGCAACACAAAATAAACCATGATAGACAGTTTACCACTGATATCCCAAGAGCAAAGCCTACTATTTAACAAACCCCACCTATGTACCTTCCAAGGAGTTCTTTAATATCTCACTTTTTTTTTCATGGTACGGGGGATTAAACCCAGGGGCATTCTACCTTTAAGCTACACTCCAGCCTCCCCTCTTTTACTATTATTTGTTTTGAAACTGGGTCATGCTAGGTTGCTGAGAGTCCTGCTATGGTGCTGAGGCTGTCCTTGAACCTGTGATCCTCCTGCCTCAGCCTCCCAAGTACTGGGATTACAGACATGTACCACCATGCTCTGCTAACATCTCACTTTTATATTTGATCAGATAACTAAAGATTAGTGGGTATTTGAGGGAAACTTCCAACATGAAAGACAGAGAACAAAACATAAAGAAAAATAAAATAAGAACTTAGAGAAAATAAGAGATATTTAAAAATTATAATATTCTCAAAGCTATGAGAAGAAATATTATATCAATGAAACAAGAACAAGATATTATGAAGTAATAACCAGAGAATATAAAAAGTGTCCTTGAGCTGGGTGTGGTGGCACATTCCTGTAATCCCAGTAGCTAAGGAGGCTGAGGCAGGAAGATGGAGTTTGAGGCCAGTCTTAGCAACTTAACAAGATTCTAAAGTAAGATAAAATAAGGGCTCAGGATATAGTTCAGTGGTAGAGTGTCCTGGGTTCAATCCCTAGTACGACACACACACATACACACACACACACACACACACACACACACACACACACACACACAAAAGTGCCCTTCAAAATTTAAGCTGTAATAGCCAGAATTAAAGTTTCAAAAGAAAGATGAAAGACAAATCTCTTTCAATGAGTTATTTTAAAAAACAAAAATAGGAGAGAAAAGATAAAACAACAACAACAACAACAACAGTGGGTCAATTGAGAAAGGTTTACATCTGAATAATAGAAATTCAATGAAGAAAGACTGTAAAAAATGAATTATTAAACAGGTAATGCAAAATATTTCTCAGCATATAATGGCAATTTCACCAGACCAAACATGACCATAGTGTGCCCAAACTAATGAATAGAATAGGCTCGCCAAGTCACATAATTTTCATTTATAGTGGCAATTACATGGGGAAAGAAGATCCTAAGTGTTTCCAGAGAGGAGAAAAGCAGGGAAAAAAAGAGACTCTAAGGGCTTCACAACAGCATGGCTTCAGCTTATCAGCAGTATCAGAATCTAGAAGACAACAGAGCAGGGCCACAAAGCTGTGTCAAAGGGATGCAGAATTCGATATCCAACCCAACTATCAAGTATGAGGGTGGAATATAAACATTTTTAGACACTTGAGGTCTCAAGAACTACGTTCCGAGTGCTCTTTCTGAGGAACTACTGAGGAGGTTCTCTAGCCAAATTAGGGTATAAAACTAAAAAAGAAGACATGGAATTCAGAAAATGGGATTGGTGTGGACCTGGAAATGTACCGCTCAGACTCCCCTGAGAAAATGATTCTGCCCAACTGAAGGCAGCGGGTCAGAGACAGCGCCTGGCTACAGCCTCCCTTGGGAACTGTCTCAGATTTTGAGCCAAGGCATGATTTCCTTGGGGCTGCCCTTAGTCAACAACTGAGCAAGGTGTGTATAAAAAGATTTACTCATTTCTACCTATCATGGGGTCTCTCAAAAGATAACATTTACACCGGCACTGGCCATTGGGCTGGGGGATTTTTTGTCAGGTTTGTGACATAGGTGAACAGCTCCCCTGTCCAATCCTGCTTCTTCCTTTTTCTTTCATAGGTACTACTCCTCAATAAATCTTTTGTACTCTCTTTTTTTATTGTATTGAGGATTGAACCCAGGAGTATTCTATCTCTGAGTTATAACTCAAGCCCTTTTTATTTTATTATTTTATCTTGAAGCAGGGTTTTTGCTAAGTTGCTGAAGGTCTTGCAAAATTGCTGAATCTGGCTTGAGCCTATTGTCTTCCTTTCTCAGTCTCCCAAGTACTAGGTTTACAGGTTTGTTCCACCATGCCTGACTTCTTTTGTACTCTTAACTCTATCTTCATGTCTTCTTAAAGAATACAATTGGTGCAGGATGTAATATAGGAAAGAGGAGGAAAAAATCCTAGAAAGAGGTTTGTTCAGCTGGCCTTAATAGTAACAAGCTTGATAAAGTTAGACAGACTTCAGGCTCCTAGAACGTAACCTCCAGGTTTAAAAACTGATGAGATAATCTGGTAGAACCTACCATGTGGGACATTTTTTAAAGAAGCATTTTACAGTTCTGTGGAAGACACTGGGACAAGTATAAATCTAAGAAAATAAAAGGCAAATAATAACAGCAGGCTGAGACAAAAAGTTGCAAAAGAGAAGAAATATAATTACACTACACTATGTGACTTGCCTAGGAACATAAACATGTAAAAACTAAATATCAATTTAATAAAAAATATTGTGTTGTTTTGGGGATAGGACAAATACTGTACTGGGGAAGATAGTGAAAGAGAGCTAAATTCTCATCCTATCAATATTTACGAAGCTGAGAGATAATATCTCAAATTGATATGCCTGTAGTAAAAGTGTAAGTATGGCAAATAGCAGGAGAAATAGGAAGAAGTTGTCGCTAAGGCATGGATGGAAGCCCAAGGTGGGGGAATCCTGTCCTCCTTCACAAGGATAGTAGAATAGTTTGACTTTAACTTTGGGCCTACAAATACAATTTTTTTTTCCAGTACTGGGGGTTGAACTCAGGGGCATTCTACCTTCGAGCTATACCCCAGCCCTATTTTTTATTCTTTATTTTGAAACCGAGTTTCACTAAGTTGTGGAGTGCCTCACTAGGTAGCTGAGGCTGGCCGTGAACCCGGATCCTCTGGTCTCAGCCTCCCGAATGCTGGAATTACAAGCGTGTGCCATCACGCCCGGCTCTACAAATACAATTTTTTAAAAAGTTAATTTATATGTAGAAGGAGAGCTCACAGGTAGGAAGTAGAAACCTCATCGGCAGGCATTGGTTTCCCGGGGAAGTATGCAGAATTATAAAGGGGAGAATGGTGTGAGGAGGTCACAGCCTGAAATTGCCCTGGTCTCAGGCACCACCCCTGCATAGTGTACCAGGCTGCAATGTCCTTCCACTGAGATTCTGAGAGTCTGCGTGGCCAGGCAAGAGTTTCTGACTGCTAAATCCCTCCTCCATTCATTCTGTGCTCTGTTTTATCAAGGTCGGAATATCCTGGCCTATTCACAGAATGTTACTGCTCCTGTAATTCACTTATTGGAAGAGAAGAGAAACCAAGAGTTATTATCAGCCAGCTGGGAAAGTCCATGCATGATTATAAAAGAGGAAGAAATGAACACCCCAAGATCGGTGGGCTGCTTTTGTCAGAAAATACTTTTAAACTGCTGCCCAGTGTTAAGAGTCAGTGATAAGAGGCAGCCAGGCAGGTCCAGGCAGAGATTTAAAAGCAGGTTTCAGAGGAGGAGAGTCCCAGCAGGTCATGATTCAGAAGAAACACTGTGTTTGCTTCCCGTACTGATGGACAGATTGTGATAGGAAGATTACGGGGTGCTTGCTCCAGATAAGGGCTGGCAACAGGAGCTAGAGAGAAGTTACATAAACACAGCAAACAGCAGGGAGAGGAGGAGAAACCAACTAAAGTATAATATCGGAATTTTAAAAAATAATATTAATATATGTATGTCTATGGCTCTATTCAATTTTATCATGTGCAGATTCCTGAAACTACCACCAGATCAAGATACAGAATATTCTATCACCACACAAAGATCTCCCCCGAGATGCTCTTTTGGAATCGCAAATACAACTCTTTCTTCTCCTGTCATCCCAAATCCCTAGCAACCACTAATCTGCTCTCCTCACTATCATTGTGCTCTTTCCATTCATATAACAAAAGCCTGAGACAGTCAACTTATAAAGAGAAAAGGTTTATTGTGCTTCACAGTCCATGGTCAGGTGGATCTGTTGCTCTTAGGCAGGCAGCACATCATGGTGGGAATGTGACAGAGGAGAGTGTGGGAGGACAAAAGCACTTATTTCACAGCTGGGATTGAAAAAGAAGAAGAGGAAGGGGCTAGGTCCTTCTATCCCTCCGGAGGACACACCCCAGTGACCTAAGACCTCCCCCTAGACTTACCTCCCAGTAGTGCCACAGGCTAGGGACCACACCTTTAACTCATGGGCCCTGGGGGACAGTTATATTCTTGTGATTTTGAGAATGAAATATAAATAGATTCAGATAGCATGTGATCTTTTATGGTTGGCTTTTTTTCACTCAATATAGTACTTTTGAGGCCTATTCAAGTTTTTGCTACACATGTATCAATAATTAAGTACAATACTTTATTTAACTATTATAAAACATTTTGGTTATTTCTAGATTCAGACTATTACAGGTAAAGCTACAACATATCTTGCATCCACACTTTTTGTGGACAGAAGTTTTCATTTATTCAGAATAAATTCTCTGGAGTGTAATCACTGGGTTATGTAGTAAACATATGTTTGGTTGTATAAGATACTGTCATACTATTTTCCAGAGTGTCTGTAACATTCTATAGTCCCACCAGCAGAGTAGATGCATCTTTGTACCCTCACCAGCATTTGATATTGCTGCTGCCTTTCTTTTTTTTCCCTTTAAATTATACGTAAAAATATATATGTATAAAAACTATGAAAATGCAAAGAATAATAAAATATACACCTGTTAACATACCACCCAATTTAAAAACTAGAGCATTTGTGCATGGTGGTATACACTTGCAATTCCAGTACATGGGAGGCTGAGACAGGAAAATTGCAGGTTCAAGGTCAGCCTCATCAATTTAGCAAGACCCTGTTTCAAAATAAAAATGACTGGGGGTGTATCTTGGAGGCAGAATGCTCCTGGGTTCAATTCCCAGTACAAAAAACAACAAAAATAGAGAATTTACAAATCCAATTCCATCTGTATACCAAGAAGGTAACCACACTTTTGATCGTTGTTGTGGTACTAGGGATTGATGTAGGGACACTGTATCACTGAGCTACATTCCCAGCCCTTTTAGTTTTTATTTTGAATCAGGATCTCACTAAGTTGCTGAGTGCTGGCCCAAGCCTATGATCCTCCCACCTGAGCCTCCCAAGCACTGGAATTACAGGTATGTGCCACTGTGCCTAGCTGTGGGTAGCCATACTTCTGACACAATAAACCCATTGTCTGGAAAGAAGTTCTGATCTGCAAATATTGATTTCTATGCTGTAAATACTTTCACATGACTTAGTCCAATCTACCAACCTGGAGTGATCAAGCTGGAAGAAGATATACAGTCATGCCTTACAAGCCTGGACCAATCTGTTGTAGTGCCATTGATCCCAAATGTAGTATTTATTGTTCCAGGAAAAGGGTGTGCGTGCATGTGTGCATGTGTGCATGTGTGCATGTGAGATATATATACATATATATATATATATATATATATATATATATATATATATATATATATATATATATATCTGAGTCATGGTCTTCCACTATGGCCACATCCTTATCTCTGGAACCTGTCAAGATCACCTTACATGATGAAAAACTTGCAAATGTGATGAAGAATCTTGAGATGAGAAAATTATCCCGGATTATCCTACTGCATCAGAAAGAGATTTGACTATAGAAGAGAAGGTAAGGTGACTATAGGGGCAGACTTTGAAGGGATGTCACCCGCAGAAGCTGGAAGAAGTAAGACTTCTTCCCCGGGGCCTCCGGAGGAAGCACAACCCTGCCAACCCCTTGATTTTTAACCCAGTGAATCTGAGTACAGACTTCTGGCCTCTGAACTTGTGAGAGAATAATATTTTGTTTTAAGCCACCAAATTTATGGTCATTTGTTAGAGCAGCCACAGAAAACCAATATACACACACAGCATTTCATACATATTACTAAAATATTCCTCTGTCTAGCTCATTTAACTGGATTTTATCTTTAAAGAATTGCTGGATAGGTTCTGAGACTTGATTTTTTTTCACTCAATATTGTTTCTGAGATTTAATCATTTTATTTCTTGTAGCTGTAATTTATTTATTTTCACTGCTTAAAAATACTCTATCATGCTGGGTGCAGTAGTGCATGCCTTTAATCCTAGTACTTAGGAAGCTGAGATGGGAGGATTGCAGGTTCATGGCCAGCCTCAGGCACTTAGCAGTGCCCTCAGCAACTTGGTGAGACTCTGTTTCAAAATAAAAAAATAAAATAAAATTGGGCTGGAGGGTAGAATGGCCCTGGGTTCAATCCCCAGCACCAAAAAACAAAAACAAAACTCTATCATGTACTTGCCCATTCTCTTCTCAGTAAGATTTTGGAAAATATCCTTTATTAGATTAAAAAAGACTGTTCCCCTCCTACCCCAAACATAGATTATACCCAGGATATCACATTTCTATGTTCTTTCACTCAAATTGGGTGAGATAACAATTGTGGACAATAAGCTGAAATGAATGTGATAAGTTATGGATTCCAGAGTCCACCAAGTGAGTCACTACCCATAGGGGCTGGGAAAGGTAAATTGGAGTGTGAGGTGGGCAGCATGTCTCTCCACAGCAGCAGCTTGGAGATGTGTTCAACCACAGGAGAGAGGGTACCTGACCTGCTCGCACAGCCCAGAAGGGAGGAGACAGGGCCACTTTGGTTGAGAGAGAGCCAGGGAGGGGCGAGAAGGTTGCCCAAGACATGACGACTCACCAACATCAGGATGCTCCCTCCGACGAAAAGCAAGAGTAAGATGACTCCCAAAAGCTATCTGACTGGTCTCTGGCTTTCACTGACTATCCCACAAAATACAAGGCATGAACAGTGAGAATGAGCCATGGTGACTCAGCCTGGGATGAAACAATTGAGTGTCCATGAGACATTTTTTTCTTCTCACTTAGAGGCTTTGCCCTGGACAGAGTCTTGCCTCAGTGGCAGGTGAGTCAGCTTACAGACCTGTGATTCACTGTCCCCACCCTCAGTAGTCAGCCATCCATTCCTTTACCCCTGACCACACATGGGAGCTCTTTCCTTGGATGCCACTAAAATCATTCCTTCCTGAGAACTGTAGAAAGCCGGGTGTGGTGGTGCACGATTGTAATCCCAACATTTGGGAGGCTGAGATCTGGGTTTGAGCCCAGCCTCAGCTACCTAGTGAGGCACTCCGCAACTTAGTGAGACCTGTTTCAAAATAAAGAATACAAAATAGGGCTGGGGGTGTAGCTCGGAGGTAGAATGCCTCTGAGTTCAATCCCCAGTATCGCAAAAAACAAACAAACAAACAAACAAACAAACAAACAAACCAGAATCGTAGAATTTATTGATGCTTTCAGGTGGGCATGGAAGGTAGGTTTCATTGTGCTCCACAGCAAAGCAAATGAAAACCTCAAAATAATGATCTTTCAGGTTTTCACCTAGCAATTCACTGCTGAAGCAACGGGCAGGTGCATTTCTAACTTCGGAGCCAAAGGGCAGGTGCATTTCTTATTTTGGTGCAATCCTTTTATCTTATACTTTGACTCACGAGTCCCTGAGCCCTTCATTTGCAGGAGCAGCTCCTCCTTTCTTCTGTGCTGGCAGAGCCACTGAGGAGGATGGCCTGAGAAAGGGAGGGCTCTGGACTGGGCAGGTGAACCTGACAGCCTCCAGTGAGTCGCCAGCTGCACCTTAGCCATCTCCTGGGCAGAGGCCTGTGGTCTTCCTCATGGCACCACCTCTGGAGCTAGGATACTGCTCAGGCTCATCCTTTACCATCATCCTGTGTGTGTGTGTGTGTGTGTGTGTGTGTGTGTGTGTGTGTGTGTGTTACTGGAATTGAACTTAGAGGCACTCTATGACTGAGCTACACCCCCAGCACTTTAAAAACTTCTTTTTCAGCTGGGTGTGGTGGTACACACTTGTATCCCAGTACTTGGGAGGTTAAGACAGGATTGCAGGTTCACAGCCAGCCTCAGCTAGTGAGGCCCTCTGCAACTTAGTGAGACCCTGTTTCAAAATAAAGAATAAAAATAAGGCTGGGAGTGTAACTCAGAGGTATAATGGTCCTGGGTTCAATGCCCAGTATGTAAAAAAAAAAAAATTCATTTTGAGCCAGGCATAGTGGCACATGTCTGTAATCCCAGTACTGAGAGGCTGAGACGGAAGGATTGCAAGTTTGCAGTCAGCCTCAGCAACTTAGTGAGATCTTCAGCAACTTAGTGAGACCCTGTTTCAAAATTAAAAACAAAATAAAATAAAAAGTGGAGTGTAGTTCAGTGGTAAATGCCTCTGCTTCAATTCTGAGTACCAAACATAAAATAATTGATTTTTAATTTTGAAACAAGGTCTTGTTACCTCCTGCTTGCCTCACACTTGAGATTCTCTTGTATCAGCCTTTCAAGTTCTGGCATTACAGGTGTACACCACTGTTCCTGGATATTCCTACATATTTTTAAGGCTGTTTCCAACTGTTTAGCATCCGGTCATCAGCTGGGAACGATTAATATTTTTTTCATCATTCTTTTCCATTCTTTGCTCTTCGGCCAACTCATATAATCTACTCATATAATCTACTCCAGAGATTGGGCAAAAATCTGCAGAGTGATTTGCATAGAAGAAAGGTAAAGGGTCAGGTAGATGGCACTGTCTACATTATCCCTGGCCCTGATCATTTAGGGACAATTTAGTCAGTCTGCTGTCATTTCCTACCTATAAGTTATTCAGCAGCTTTTCTCTCCAGAGCCTCGTGAGGAATTCCACCTAGCCAGTGCACATCAGTGCTATATTCTGATTCTCCATCCAAAATTCTCTTTCCGTTACACCTTATCCTATTTTTCTGGAGTTGATATTGAATATATCCGTGCTTGGTTATTGTTGTCACGAATAGGCAGTCAACAACTCTGAAGGTCTTTGCCAACAACTGTCGGCAATCTTTATTTTCAGAATCGTAGACTAGGACAATAAATCCATTTGTAAGGCAACATCTGATTCCTTTAGTAGAAACACTATGTCGCCCAAAACTCCCAACCTTTCTAGATCTATTCTGAATCAATGGCTCTCTTTGCAAAGCACAAAGGCAAACACTGAAATATCCAAAATCAATAGAGAAGAGTGATAGATAAGGAAATTGGACTGGGTAGCACAAAGGAAAAAAGAAATAACAAAGCCAAAGGTTATGGAGTGATTGCGCTCTAATTTGTCTTTATAAAAAGGAAAAAGAATCGAATAAGAAATTGGCGAGTCAGAGTGAAAACCGTCAGAAATGTTTTTAGTATTCCAGGGCTTTGCCACACACTGTCTTGCACAATGTTAGAGGAAGTTAAGTTGAAATTGAGAATATTTTCACAAATCTGAGCCAGCCAGGAAGCCAGGGGAAAATACTCTTAAATTTGGGGAAATTACAGGCCTGCTATTTGACATTAGTTGGAGAAAAACAGCAAACCTCAGAACTTATTCTGAGAACTTGAACCAGAGAAGTCCTTTAAGCTCCGTGCCTGGTCCAGGAAGGATGGATCCCCCAAGGATTTAGAAGCACTGCTGTGGGAGCTTTTAGGGAAGCTCCTCTCAAAAGTAAATGGATAAAGGGAGCCCACATTTCTGCTCACCACCTTCTAAATGTGCAGGAAGACAAGGGCTTAGAGAATCGGACTTCGATGGCTGGGACCTAGGGAGTATTCATGAATGGGGTTGAAAGAGCCAGGTCTGTGCTTTAGCATGGGCCCAGCATCATAGTCAAATCAAACAAACAAACAAATTTACTATTTTGAAAAAGAAAAATGATTAGATAAAAAATCTTATCAGATAACAAAATATACTTTCAAAATATAACAAGCAAAACTGTGTGGTACTAACACATGGTAGTCATAGAGTTCAATCAAATAGACTTGGAAGTCCAGGTATAATAGATTCAAATGCAACAGAAATTTATATAAAGAGAGTCAGTTAGTATTTCAAATCAGTAGGGGAAAATGGCTCATTTTAAAAATTAAATTAGGCTAGACATGGTGGTGCATGCCTTTTTTCCCAATACTTGGGAGGCAGAGACAGGAGGATCACATGTTTAAGACCAGCCTCAACAGCTTAGTGAGATTCTTAGCAACCTAGTGATAGCTTATTAAAATATATATATTATATATAATATATATGTATACATATATATGTATATGTATGTATGTATATGCTTCCCCACTGCCATGACTTGAGCTTCAAAAATCCCAGCCTCACATAGACTGACCCCAGAATCCTCAAGAAACTGTGAGCAAGTAAGTCTTCCTTCCTCTAAGTCGTGTGGTCAGGTCTTTTGAGTTATAGCAGTGAAAATGTTGACTAGGACAATGGTACAAGCTTGGAAACCATAATAGACAAGACTGACAACCTTGTATACATGAAAAGAAAGAAATTCTGCATGACAATCCCTTTGCTCAGGTAAAGTCAAAAGAAAAAATGACAAACTGAGAAAAATTTGCATCTTAGAAGTTAAAGGAACAATCCTTTAATGTATGAAGAGCATCTATAAACTACTTTACTGGTCTCACATCTCTAATCTGATCCCCAATCCAAAATGCTCCAACAACAAAACCTCTTGAGCATCATGCCAGCAACTTAAAAAGCTTTAAGGTTTTGTATTTTGTATTTTGTATTTTCAGACCAGGATGCTCAACCCAGAAGAGGAAAAGATTAAACACCAAAATGTCTATCAGTGGAAGCTGGTTAAGTACATGTTTTCCCTTTTCTTATTGAAGGTTGAACCCAGAGACATTTTCCCTCTGAAGTACACCCCCAGCACTATTTTATTTTTAATTTTTAAACAAGGTCTTGTTAAGTTGCTGAGGGTCTCTTTATGTTGCTGAGGCTGGCCTCAAACCTGCGATCCTCCTGTCTCAGCCTCCCAAATGCTGGGATTACAAGCATGTGCCACCATGCCCAGCTATATTATGGTAGTTTTAAAAATGCCTTTGCAATCCTACAGGCCTGAGTTTGATCCCAGCTCCGCCCCTTGCTAGCCTGTGGTCTTAGATGACTACCTAAACTCTCTGAATGTCTCAAGTGACACAATCCATGCAAAGATCTTATTATTGTGCCTGGGTCACAGACAGTGCTCAGAAAACATTGATTTTCTTCTTCCTCCTCCACCACTTTATTATTATTAAGAGTAATAACAAATTACTAATGTTATCAGCCATGATAATTAAATCAGTGTAATACTGGCACAAAATCAAGGATACTAGAACAAGAATCAGGTTCATTAGAAAGAGATCCTGGAATGTTCAAGAGTTTAATGAATCCCATAGGAGCTTCCACAAATTGGTGGGGCAGGAAAGTACTAATCAAGATATAATACTAGGATGTTTGGTTAACCATGTGAATATAAATCAATTTAGAGTCTCAACTCCTATCACATACAAAATATTTCAGATTAGTTCAAGAGTTAAATGTTTTTCTAAATATCTTTTCTTTTGGAATAATTCTTAGGAATAACTTCTTAGGAAGTTGCAAAAAATAGTACAGTCCTGTGGGCCCTTTGCTTAGCTGCTCCTAATCATGATGTGTCCTACAGGTATAATATCAACTACCCAAACTAGGAAATGGAACATGACTGTCCAATAAACAACACATTTTGCTCAACTTTTATTCTTTTAAATGGGCACGTATGTGTGCATGCTCAACTGTACACATGCATTTTTATGCAATTTTAAAAACAAATTATTTATTTATTTGTTTAAATAAAGTCCATAGGTTACATTAGGGTTCACTCCTGGCGTGGGCCATTCTATGGGGTTGAACAAATATGTAGTGATATATAATGTACCCAGCATTGTAGTATCATCAGAACAGTTTCATTGACCTAAGGATCCTCTGCTTTCTACCTCTTCACCCCTGCCTTCCCCCAGGTCCCTGGCAACCACTGATCTTTCTACTATCTCCATAGTTTTGTCTTTTCCACAATGTCATATACAGGTTGAGCATCCCTAATCTTAAAATCTGAAATCCAACATGCTCCCAAATCAGCTGGGCATGGTGGCGCATGCCTGTAATCTCAGTACTTGGGAGGCTGAGATAGAAAGATCACAGGTTCAAGTCCAGCCTCAGCATTATAGTGAGACTCTCAGCAATCTAGCAAGACCCTATTTCAAAGCAAAAAATAAAATAGGGTTGTGTGTGTAGCTTGTAGGTACAATGCCCTGGGTTCAATCCCCCATACCGCCCCACATGCACAAAAATACTCCCAAATCAGTGGGCACAGTGGCACATGCCTGTAATGCCAGTGACTCAAGAGGCTCAGGCAGGAAGATCACAAGTTCAAGGCTACCCTGAGCAACTTTGCGAGGCAATGTCTCAAAATAAAATATAAAAAGGGTTGGGGGTGTATCTTAGTGGCAGGATGCCCTTGGGTGTAATTCCATCCCAAGTACTGCAGCAAAAAAAAAAAAAAAAAAGGAAAAGGAAAAATGTTTGAGACATGATACCACAAGTAGAAAATTCCATATCTGATCTCCTGGGATGGGTTGCAGTCAAGACACAGATGTATTAAATACATTGTATAAAACTATCTTCAGGCTGTGTGTATGTGGTATATATGAAAAAAATAGTAAATTTTGTGCTTAGATAGATTCCATCCCAAAATACCTCATTATGTATATGCAAATATTCCAAAATCTGAAATGCTTCTTGTCTCAAGCATTTTGGATAAGGGATGCTGAACCTGTATTGGAATTATACAATAGAAATCCTTTTCAGACTGGCTCCTGTGACTTAATAATATGAACTTAAGCGTCCTTCATGTGTTTTTATGACTGAAGAACTCATTTCTTTTTAGTACTAAATAATATTCCATTGTCTAGTAGAATCATGGTTTATCCAGCCATTTACTGAAGGACAGTTTGGCCACTTCCAAGTTTGGGCAATTATAAATACAGCTGCTATAAACCTTCATGTGAAAGCCAAGTGTGGTGGCACACATCTGTAATCCCAGTGACTCAGGAAGCTGAGGCAGGATGATCACAAGTTCTGAGCAAGTTGAAGAGACTCTGTCTCACAATAAAAAATAAAAAGAGCTGAGGATGTAGCTCAGTAGTAGAATGACCCTGGTTCAATCCCTAGAACTGCAAAAACAGCAACAACAAAAACATTCAAGGGCAGATGTTTGTATAAACATAAGTTTCATTCTGTGCCATCTTATGATTCATGTAACTGCTGCCACAGACAAGGTACAGAACTATTCAATTCCCACAAAAGAAGTTCCTCAAGCTGCCTCATAGGTTTGCACTCGCTACCACCCTGCCATCCAGCCATCCCTCTTACTACTCACAAAACCAACACGGATCCCATCCCTGTCCCCTGATGACCACTAATCTATTCTCCATCTTCTAGCTTTGCCATTTCGAAAATGTTACATAATAGGGATCATACAGTATGGAATCTTCTAAGATTGTCTTTTTTTTTTTCATTTGAATAATGCAGAAATGATAGAATTGCCTGAGTATATTATTAATGAAGGGGTCAAAAAGCTCAAATGCATGGGACCGTTAGAGTAGATTTATTACAGAAGACCATCAGAGCCACCAACCAACTGTATCCCTCAGAGAGGCAGAAGGAACATTCCCTGCACAAGGGCAGTAGGGGGAACAAGTGAGGGAGGCACCGACATCTTAGAAGTTGGGTGGTGGTTGTTTTTCATGGGAACCAGGGTTGGTGGCAAAAGATGTTGTTGTGGAAACAGGCTCAGTGGGAGCAACCTAAACATGCTTGAAAATGTAATTAGGAACAAGTAGTGGTTGTGAACTGAAGTCTTCTGAAGAAGCTGCATCTCTACTGAAAATCTTGCAGACTGCTTAACCTCGGCTGCCTAGAGCATTGTGATTGTGCAGAGATGGAATGCTCTAGGTCAAGAGTCAATGGAATAGCCATATACCTTAACTTTTGTATCTGACCTGATACTCTCCTAACAGATAAGCTTCTCAGAATGTATGACTAAGCTTAGCAGACCTCTAACCTCCTCCAACCCTAAAGCTAAGAATGCTCTAATGCCTGAAGCCTAGAGAGGTAACACTCCAGCCCCACTGTAGCCCCCTACCTCATTCTCCCAACAACACTGGCAAATGCACTGATCTAGTCCTTTCTGTTGTTGTTCTGTGACAATTAAAGTTCATATAACCTCTTCTATGGTGGGACATGTCATTCAAGGTAACTTGAATCCAGGCTCCTGGGCCCTGGTCACTTATATTTGGCTCAGAATAAAGTATTTTGTTATTTCCTTTCATTATTTTAGTTTCACACAGTTAATTATGCCTCTGCTCATAAGACATGGAGCAGTTGGAGAGACCCACGAGGAATTATCTCCTAGCACATGCCTAAAAAAACCAAAGAAGAACAAAAACTAGCTTTGTGGTGAACATGTTTTGTTATCAACACTCAGCAGAGACCTTTGTAGATGGACTCTGTAAGGGGTCGCTGTGTTGGGGCTGTGATCAGGAGCGTTCCTCCTCTCTGTGGAGTGAATCTAACACCAGCTGGGATGGGATGCAAGTGGGACTTCCAACACTCCTTGCATCAGCACCCTTTGCCAAGTCACTCTTGCTCCTCTCACCACAGGGGCGGTCCCCCTCCCCACTCCTCCAAGCTGGGCTCAGCCATGTGACTGCCTACTTTGGCTTAGCGGATGCTACCAACAGTGGCCAAACAGGATCAAATAGAGCCTGCAGGATTCCACTCACTCCCTGGAGCTCCTCCACCATGTCATGGAGAGTGCCTGGGATCGCCTGGCTAAGGAAGAGAGACTCACAGAGGTGAGCCCAGGCACCCAGCCCACGGCCAGGAGACTCCCAGATGTGTGTAGGAGACCAGCAGAGCCCCCCAGGGGACCACCGGACATGAGCAAAAGATGCTCACCTCATTTGTCACTGAGGCTTTGTGAGTATTTATTATGTAGGGGCAAGTATATAAGGATAAAATAAATAAATAAATAAACAAGTAAATATAACCTGTTATGTAGGTTACTTATTGTGGTCAGGCAAATACAGAAGAACAATTGCTTTTAACAAGAAGATGTGGTTATCTTTTTTTTTTTTTTTTTTTTTTTTTTGGTAGTGGGAATTGAACCCAGGGGCATTCTACCTGTGAGCTACAATCCCAGCCGTATTTTTATTATTTTTTATTTTGAAACACAGTATCGCTAAAGTGCTGAGGTTGGCTTCGAACTTTGATCCTCCTGTCTGAGCCTCCCAAGTACTGGGATTATAGGCATGCACCACCACATCTCGATAGATGTGATTATCTTAAGGAGTCTGTTCTTTCCTACAATTGCCAGTTGATACCCAGATAGAAGAAAGTACAAGTGGTGAATAATACTAGCAATGACAACCACGTTTAATAACCAATGTGTCAAGCTCTGTGTTAAGCACATTACCTAAATTACTTCTAATTCTTCCAACAGTCCTGTGAGATGATGACACTATTCTCATTTTCTAAGTGAGGAATCTGGTCAGAGAAGTGGTGTGACTTGTCCAAAGTCATAGAGCTGATAAAAGGCTTAGCTAGGATTTGACCCCACTGTGTGAGACCCAGACCCTTCTGTTTTTAGCAAGTGCATAGCCTCAACCATTGGCCGGTAAAGGAGGCAATTCGAACTGCAACCCAGAAGAAGCTCCTGTGGCCCAGACTTTTTATAGGGTGTTCACACACTGGCATTTGCTTGCCAGGGGGGACGTGAAGTGAGAAGGGTGGGCAACCCACTACCTTACTATTGTCTTACAGGCTCAGAAGCCTCACCTTGCTAGTTGCCTTTGCAATTTACATCAGCGTCATGAAGTACAGAAAACTGTCCCCCCATCAAGGGATTGCAGGAAGGGGTTTTCAGCAGCATGATACTGCCCCCGCATAGCAAGAGGAAATGAGAAAGACCCACGTGCCCGTGTTTTGTGAGTTGGAGCTCATGAACTGCCTGGTCCAAGTAACAAACGCTCTTCTAACAGGTGAGGGAGGAGTGCTCTGGCTGGGCTGGCCTGGGGAATTTGTTGCTGCACACCTTACCTCCTGCCTTCACCAGCTCCCTTCTCTCTACTTTTATTACTACTGTGAACTAGCGGAACAACCCGGAGTCTCAGTTCAATAAATATTTACTGAAGCACAATGTTGTTTGCTGTGTTGGTTGGGGAAGTAGAAACCCACTTCAAGGGAAGACTCAACACAGTTCCTGCCCAGATCCAGATCTGTGTCCCAGCTCTGCCGCCTGTCTGCCATTGTCCCCAGAGAAGTCCTACCCACTGCCTGTGCCTCTGTTTCCCCCTTTGTAAAGCAGAGATAAGTAATGCCTGTCTCACACACCTATGGGAGGACTCATGAGAAAGCAAGACATTGTTGGAGTGAGGAAGGACTCCTGAGGGCAGGAGGGGACAGGAGTGTCAAGAAAGTCAGAGGTCATTACCTCCTGACTCTGCAGTGGCAGGGACAGGGTGGACAGCCCCTCAGGGCGTGGAATTACAGTGCTGCTGGGAACCACACAGAAACCTGGCTCAGCAAGTGTTTTAGTCAGCATTCTCCATCTGTGACCCAAACACTCGATGACCACAGCATAGAGGGAGGAAGATTTATTTGCTTCCAGTTCTGGAGACTTGTCTGCAGAGCTCAGGGCACAGCGGCGGGAAGCAGAGCGAGCACAGAGGGGAAGAGGGCCATACTGTGAAGTCCCCAAGGCCACACCCCCAGTGACCCACCTCCTTTATCACACCTACCAGCCTACCTTACTACCCAGTAAATCCATTAATCCACCAATGGACTTACCCACTGATGAGATTAGAATCCTCATGATTCAATTATTTCACATCTGCACATTGTGTATTGTCAATACCTGAGCTCTTTTAGGGGACACTCTATATTCAAACCATAAGAGCAGGGAAGAGGGAAGCCCTGGGGGGCCTGGCTGCTCCTGCTGGAGGTGGACTGTCACTGATGTGATATTTGGTCCTGCCTGAGAGCTACTTTCTTGACTGCTCTGTTGGAAGCATCCAGAAGTCCACATCTCATTCCCTCCTCAGCCCCCACTCCAATATTCACAGACTCAGCCCAGTGTAAAAGCCACAAATCTAGACTCTTGCCTCAGGCTCTGCCCACCTGGTCTGTAACTGCAGGAGCCTGGGGCTTCCTGGGATTTGGGGTTGCCTCGAGAGGTCAAAGCAGAGTCACCCATGAAGCCAGATCTCCATGACAGAGCATCAACCCACGTGACCCAAACCAGATTTGGGGCTTATGGCTGCAGTTTAGGAGTGACAGGGCTAGAACAAAGCTATAGTCTCATCTACCTACCACCAGAGAGATGACTGTACTGATAGGGAGTGGGGTGGGATGCGTCTGGAGAAGAAGAACCAGGAAGTAAGAAGAGGCCATGTTTATTTTTTTATTCTTTGTAGAAGAGCCAGCTTTATCCAGAGCCAAGCTACGGAGGGAGAAGCTGGTCTGAGAGTGGATACTCTGGGGGCCATAGACTTCTTCCAGACTGAGTGAGACCCTTCAGGGGCTGGTCTTGAGTTAGCAGGCCCCATGGGTTCTTTCATCCTCTTGATGGGAGATGCACACTCTTCCCCTGGACTTGCTACTTTTGGCCCTGTGGGCAGTGCTTCGTCTGGTTCTTCCTGACCTAGAAAGCCTATACCTGGGTTTGTCCTGGCCAAGCTCCAGGGCTGCAGGCAGGGCTTTCACCCTCATCAATCAGCTTCCAGTGATGAATTCATCCTTAGGTGCTCACCCCACCCTGGTTGGAGAAGAGATCTTCTGCTTGGAGACACAAACCTGAGTGACACAGTGATTCCCAGGGCAGACTTTGTATGAGGAGCATTGAATAGAGGGTGGGCCACAAACCCAGCTGAGGGCAGAAAACAATGAGCCCCTGCTCAGGTCTGTGACTAGTGTCACACTGTAGCAGAAACAGATCACGACCCCTCCCCAGACCCTGGTGAACATGGAGAAGATGTAGGGACAGGCGAATTTCCTGTAAATACCATTTGTATGGATAGGAGCTAAAGACAAGTACATCTGGTCATTGCCATTATAGAGACTCAGCCCTAGATTTTTATCCCCTCAATTTGGGGACCTAGAAAAGTGTCCCTTTTCTGCTTCCAGCACAAAGACACCTTTGGGCTCAAAGCAGCCCTGCTGAGGCCCTGACCTTGGTGCAACCTCTCCATTAACAGTTCCACATCTGTCTCCAGCTGTGGCTGTGTGCTTTCTTAGTTTCTAGGAGAGCCAGGGCAGGTAATCAGAGACTTGCTTGTAAGTCCCCAGTGCAGGTCCTCCTGGGTCGCACTCAGAGCCCTTTGGCAAAGCTGGGGAGCTTGCCTGCTCCATTAGCATGTGTATGATCAGGAAATCTTAAGTTCCAAAATGCACCTTCTTCTAGCAATAAAGGCTCTTAACAAGCTCTGCAGTAAAAGATACTGAAACAGAAAAATAAACTTCCACAGAGGGAGGGCTGCAGTAATGGGGTTGTCCCATCATTAGTACAAACCTCTTAACTAGAATGATCTGGACGGATGACCTACATTGGGGAAAATAAAAGCAGAGTGGCCAGAATTGGAAAAGTGGGGCCCTGAGGAGGGAAGGAAAGAGAAAAGGAAAAGTCCCACTCAACTCTAGCAGGAGTTGAAGGAAACTACAGGTTGGAAGGAAATGCAAACAAAAAGAGAAAAGAAAAGAAAAGCAAACAGCAAAATAAATAGTTGCTCATCTCTCCTAAGGGAGAGCTTCACAGGGATCAGGAAGGGCAAGCAGGTTAGGGTTAGTAGGTGATTTCCCAGGGTCTTCACCCATCAGACAGCTGCAGGAAAACAGGGAAACAGGACACCAGAGCCAGCTGAAAGATGACACAATATTATGGAAAGCACCGTGTTCCTCTAGTGGGTTTAGATTGAAATCTCACCCAGACTCACTGCTTTATTATCTTGGGGGGGGGAGGCCCCAATGATTTCTTTGTATTAACTCTTACTTTTGACACAATTGTGTAAGTAGCCAAGCATTTCCTCTTTATACATGTGGAAAACCAAAGCCTGGAGAGAAGTGAGCTGCTTAGGGTGGTGCAACTGTTAGTGAGTGGTAAAGGCTGGGATTTGAATCCAGGTCATCTGGTGCCAGAGTTTGAGCTTTTGTGTACTAATCTGTGCTGCTAGTGAAAATACCCCAACCACAAAGAAGTTGAGCCTAACACTAAATAAACAACTATTTGAGCTATTAGGTCATAAGACAGGCTACAACACAAATATTTTACCCAGATTTCTTATTGCTGTGACCAAAATACCCAGCAAGCACAGCTTAGAGGAAGAAAGGTTTACTGGCTCATGGTTTTGTACGTCTGGAAGGTTTGAGACCACAGTTATCTTCAAAGCAGAAACCACTGCAAGATAGGGCTCAGGACAGTGAAAAGCAGAGAAACACACACACACACACACACACACACACACACACAGAGTCAGTCCCTGATCACCATACCCCCAGGGAACCACCCCTTTACAGCCACCTCCCACCTCAGAACCTGACTGTATTGTCTTTTTTTTTTTTTTATGGGACTGGGGATCAAATCTAGGAGCATTCTATCTCTGAGCTACACTTGTAGTCCTTTTTATCTTGTTGTTGTTTGTTTGTTTTGAAACAGGGTCTCTCTACCTTGCTAAGCATCTCACAGTGTTGCTGAGGCTCTCTTCAAACCTGTGATCCTCCTGTCTCCGCCTCCCAAGTACTAGGATTACAGGTGTGTGCCACCATCAACAGCTGCATTGCCTTAATTCATGTCATGGTTGTGTACAAAATGCCCCCCGAAGAGCTCATGTTTGGAGTTGGTGTAATTAAGTCATGAGGGTTGTAGATAAACCTGTTGTGTAGATAAATGGATTTACTAGTAGACAAATCTATTATGATAGATTCACCACCACCTGGGTGGTGATCGAGGCTGGTGGGGTGTGGGTGTAGAAGGTGGATCCCTGGGATGTGGCCTTAGGGATGGTGCTTGTGTCTTTGAATCCCTTGCTTGCTGCTCTCTTGCTTCCAGTCTCTGTGATATGAGGAGCTGAGCCCGTGTGCTCTCCCTCTCTCTACTTCCCACTGCCATGCTCTGAGATTCATAGACCCCAGCCTCATGTGGACTGAATCCCAAATCTCCAAGAAACTGTGAGCAAATAAATCTTCCTTCCTTTAAATTGTATGGTCGGGTCTTTGGATTATATCAGTGAGAATGCTGACTGACACAACACATGAGCTTCTCTGGAGACATTTTTTATTCAAACCATAACAACAGGGTTCATTTAAAGTTAATGGTGACATATGCATGGTGACGTACGCTTGTAATCCCAGTACTTGGGAGGCTGAGATAGAGGATCACAGGTTCACGGCCAGCCTCAGCAACATGAGGCTCTCTGTGACTTAGTGACACCCTGTTTCAAAATAAACAATAAAATTGGACTGGGAGGTGTAGCTCAGAGGTAGAACACCCTTGAGTTCAATCCCCAGTAATACACACACACACACACACACACACACACACACACACAAAAGTTAATTTTAGAGAGTCCCAAATATTTTATCATGAAGTCTAAAGAATTATCCTTTCTGATGTTTATTTTTTCTACAGTTTTTTTTTGGTCTAAGGTCAGAAGGAACCCCCAACATATACTTCCTGCGAGGAATATGAGAATCCCGTCAGTAAATCACAAATCAGTGATTTCTGTAGGAACTGTGGAGTCATCATTATATAAGACTAAATAAGTTTGAGGTAGAGAAAATTTAATCATAAAATCACAAGTCCTGGGAAATAATTCCTCTAATTCTCCCCCTCCCTCTTTGGTTTGGAAGTGTTTATTTCAGCTACATCAAAGAGCACTTTTCAGACCAAAGACAGTCACCGCTGTGAGTCAAATGTATTTCTAACCCTGTTCTGCCTGTCTCCAAGGAGACCCCACTCCATCCCAGGGCCCATCTGGACCCCTGCACCTCAAGCCACCAGGTCTTAATATCGGCTTAGCATGAACATTTTCACCCTATAACCTTAAACTCAGTAGTGATGTGGGGAACCATAGGTTTATGTAATTTCCATCAGATTAGAAAGAAACAAATTCTAATGGCCATCCCACAGCAGAGTTAAGGAAAATGGAATTTATAGTTTTGAAAACATTAAGATGCTTACTGGAAATCTTATTCTGTGCATTAAATAACCACTAGTCACAAAATATAATTCAGACTTTATTTCCCTAAATCCTATAAATATAACCTATACTCTTTAGATGGTAATTTTGATGTGTGTGGATGTCTTTGATCAGCTCTAAAAATCTTTCAAACATCTGAAAAGCAGTTTTAGTTGAATGTGATTCTGTGTTAGGAATCAGTGTTTAATACAGAGATTTTGCCCCACTGTCTTATGTCAGGGGGCTCTCTGAGAGGCCCTTTGCAGTTCTTGAGGTGAAATGGATTTCTATGGTGGTTTCTTCTACTTTTTCAAACTATTCAGATGCTAATGAAGATTTACTGGTTGCTTATTTTTAAAAAGCCATTAAGCCATTTTAAAGTGTCTTTGTGGGCCTGATGGCAGGTGTTTTCTTTTATATACTGAGAGAAAAAAACAAAAACAAAAATCAGGGCAAGAATGTTAATTACAAAACAAACACTACACACACACACACACACACACACACACACACACTCACACACAAATACCAGCAGAGAAAGGTTCTATAATACATATTTGTCAACATTTTCTGAATATTGTTTAATATAAACTAAAAAAGAGCAGATAAGCTGATCACTATGAAAAATCAGTTCCTAAGTGATATTGTGTGTGTGTGTGTGTGTGTGTGTGTGTGTGTGTTTTTACTGGGGACTGAACCTAGAAGCTATCTAACTCTGAGCTGCCCCAGCCTATTTTACTTTTAATTTTGAAACAGGGTCTTGCTAAGTTAAGTTGCTGGGCTATTGTGCCAGCCTCTCAAGTACTGAGATTACAGATTTGCACCACCATGCTTAGCTCTAAGTGATTTTTAAAAATAAAATTTCAAGCAGAGCTTGGTGGCACATACTTGTACATCCAGTACTTGGAAGGCTGAGACAGAAAGATAGCAGGTTTGAGGCCAGCCTCAACAACTTAGGCCTTCTGCAACTTAGTGGGACCCTGTTTCAAAATAAAGAAAAAAAACAAAATAAAGCTAGGGGTGTAGCTCAGAGGTAGAACGCTCCTGGGTTCAATCCCCAGTACCACACAAAATAAATAAATAATACGATAAAATTTCACTCTCTGTATTTTATTTATTTATTTTTGCTACTAGGGATTGAGGTTCCTATCTCAGCCTTCCAAGTACTGAGATTACAGATATGCATTCAATTCTATTTATATATTTTAGATACTTATTTTAGAAAATATCAAAAATAAAAAATACAAAAAAGTATAAAGAAAACTTTGCAATTACTCAAAACCTCACCTCCCAGAAAAGTACTAATATTCTGTTTCATTATTTTTCTATGTATGCGCACATATGTGGTATTTTATTTAGTTTTTTTTACAGTACTGGGGATTGATCCCAGGGCCTTACACACACTAGGCAAGTACTCTACTACCTAACTACATCCTCTGCCCTTTTTATTTGGAGACAGGATCTCACTAAATTGCCCAGGCTGGTCTGGAATTTATGATCCTCCTCTCTCAGCCTCCTCCCAAGTAGCTGGAATTATAGGCATGCACCACCATACCTGGCCTCACTTGTGCTTTTAAATTGTGTATGTGGCCTTGACTTCTGCACAGGTCTGTCCATTTCTCCAGTGACCAGAGCTTAGTACGGGTCAAGATACTTGCCTCATCTTACTCTTCTCTCTGAAGAAGTTCATGTTCATTCTTTCCATGGTTCCATGTAGCTCCAGGGGACAAGACTGGAACTGAGGGGAAGGAAGAAGGTTAGTTTTACTTAAGAAGCAGTGAGGTCTCTGCCATCAGCACTAAGGGCAGGGAGAGTCCATGACTGTGTCTTCCAGAAGGTTCTATGACTGTATTTCTCTCTAGGGTTGACCTCATGCCTCCATGGTATGATTTATGGGTGTCCTCAACCTTCTACCTCCACCTTAATAATGTTGCTTGTGGTTGTAGCCACCAGGTTCAATGCAGTGGTAGGTGCTCAGTAAATATTGGCTGGAAGGAAAGAAGGAACCTAGCTGCTGAAGTTGCTCCTTTGTTCTCCACCTCTGGAGGCTCTGCATCAGCACACATGGTAGAATTTCACCAGGCTTTGGTGGGAAGTGCTGAGAACTGCTGGCGTCTTAACTCACGGAATTATCCTTTTCTGTTGTTCCTCGGGCGAGCCCTTGGTCTTTGCTTTCTCAGGGTGGTATGTGGAATGGACTGGGAGTTGGCCAATTTGGACTTTTCCATTTACCAAACAAACCAAACCGGTAACATTGGATCTGACGGGTGGAATCCTGGAGTGGATGATTTTGCAAAGCCCTTTAAACAATGGAATGAGACCACTGGCCTCCTGCAGGCTTTCTTTTGGTGGGGGTGAAGGCTGAATCATCAGGAGGAATGGGGAGATAACAAGTGTAGAAGGAGGAAAAAGACAGAATTACTTTAAACTGGAAAATACCTTTTTTAGGCTCAAACACCACATACAACCCTATCTTACAACATAGAGATCTAAAGATCAAGCACTACTATATTGCTGTAGGCATAAGGAGTATGTGTGTGTGTGTGTGTGTGTGTGTGTGTGTGTGTGTGTGTGTGTGTGCACGCGCGCGCGTGCGTGTGGTGTCCTGGGGCTTGAACCCAGCGGCATTCTACCTTTGAGCTATACCCCTAGCCACCAGCACTATTTACTTTTTGTTTTGAAACAGGGTCTTGCAAGGTTGCTGAGAGTCTCACCAAGTTGCTGAGACTATCTTTGATGCTGCAAGCTTCCTGTTTCAGCCTTCCAAGCACTGTGCCACCATACCTGGCTTACATAAGGATTTTTTAAACTCTACCAAATGACATTTTAGTAGTTTGTAATATCCCTGGCCTTCTCTAATAAATATAAATAGCAGTTCTAGATGCAGAAGTGAATTCACCTATAGATTATTATTTTTTTCTTTTTGGTATGGTACTGGGAATTGAACCCAGGGACATTCGACTTTGAGCTACACACCCCCAGCCCTTTCTTATACTTATTTGTTTTTTGTTTTGTTTTGAAAATGGGTCTTGCTAGGTTTCTGAGAGTCTTGCTACATTGCTGAGGCTGTCCTTGAAACTTCAATCCTCCTGTCTCAGCCTCCTAAATACTGAGATTACAGGTGTGTGCCCCATTCCCTGCTTCACATATAGATTTTATTTACTTATTTATTTGGCACTGGGGATGGTAAACATGTGCTCTACACTGAGCTACACTCCCAGCTCCTTCATACATAGATTGAAAGTAATCACACTCTTGTAATCCCGGTGACTTGGGAGGCTGAGACAGGAGCATCGCAAGTTCAGGGCAAGTCTGGACAACTTAGTGAAACCCTGTCTCAAAATCAAAACGAAAAAGCATGGGGGGTGTGGTGTAGTGGTAGGGCTGCCCTGAGTTCAATCCCCCCCAAAAGAAAGAGAAGACTATATACCTGAATTGAAACTATGCTTGAGAACTGGAATGGAGATTATCACAGGAGAGGGGTTGATTCAGTGAGGGGTTCAAGGAATTCCCAGAAAGGGAAACCCACCTTAGGACTAGCAGGTTCCTTGGCTTACGTGATGGAAAAGAATTTCAGCACCTCTCAGTCAGAGACATAGAAGTTTATTTAGGAAAATAGAAAATACACATTCAAGGAAGAATGTGGGCCATCTCAAGAGGGAGTCACATTTGAGGGATTCCTAGCTCTTTTTTTAAAGGAAACTGGTGAAGGGAGGGGGTACGAAGGTATTTGAGGATGACCTCAGTCTGGTAGTCTCGAGACAGTTTCTGGTGGCCTGCTCCTCCTTAGCGTTCTCAGGCTGATCGAGGTCTTCATTACCTGATCAATAGGTAAGCTGAAGAGTCGCCTGAATTACAGGTTTTTCAAGTATCTAATCAGTCCTGATGACAGTGCACAGGGCAATTATAGTTTCTTTCTGTTAACGCTAGGATCTACAGGTTTCCTAGGAATTTGGGAGAGACAGCCCTGGGAGAGAGAACTGCTTTGGGGAGTAAAGGCAGGAAGAACTTTAGCACCAAGTTCTTATATTAAAGTTATATTTTACTCCTCCTTCCTGTCCTTTCTACTTATTTATTTCTTCTATCCTACATCAGAAGCCACCAGCGAGGAGTGGATATTCTTTGCTTTGTCTTGCACAGGTGGACCAGGCTTGGAAATCTCCCCGGAGCTGAGGTTTCGTCTTGGAGGAGCAGTAATGGATAGTGATTGTCTCAGAGGTGAAGAGGTGACCAGAGATGCCTTTCGCCACCCTCCATGAGAATGCCAAACAGTAACCAGGTTCCTTTTCTCTCTGTCACAATATAGTTTACAGAAATTGAACACTGATGACACGTTATCAGAGTTTTTATGGGGGACTCATTGTATCTTTGGGCATTTCACCTGTGGCAATTGTTAGGTTGGACATTGCTGGATATTTACTTAGAACAAATAACAATGTCAGCCGGGCGTGGTGGCGCATGCTTGTAATCCCAGCATTTGGGAGGCTGAGACTGGAGGATCCAGGTTCACGGCCAGCCTCAGCTACCTAGTGAGGCACTCTGCAACTTAGTGAGACCCTGTTTCAAAATAAAGAATAAAAAATAGAGCTAGGGGTGTAGCTTGGAGGTAGAATGCCCCTGGGTTCCATCCCCAGTACTGCAAAAAAAAAAAAAAAACCCAAAAAACAAACAACAACAAAAAAACGTCAATGCCCCCATGTGAATGAGAAAAAATGTGCCCAGTGTTCCTTCCTTTCTGATATCGGCAGGCAGCCAAATGTTGTGCACTTTGGCTTAGACCAACTAGCCACACAGGTGTGTCTGACCACATTCAGACACACTCAGAACCCATCAAATAGAGTTATATACAGATAGTACTTCTAGACTAAGATAGCAATTACTAGTGTTTATTGATAGGGAATAAAGTTATACCCACCAGTAAAATATCCAGGGGCCAGAGGAAAGGTAACAGGCTAGGAATCTGTCTGTAATGAAAGCCCAAAACTAGACATCAGGAACATTGGCCTCCTGACTTCTGACTGGGCTCTCAGGGACTATCTGCTCTTAGCCAGTCGAGAGCGTGAGCCTTTAACACTTGCTTTAAGCCATGTCTGTAACACAGATTCACCCCAGAACTAACAACTATCCTGCTCCAGCTCGGCTGTGCCTACCAGTCTATTTCTTTAGTCCTTTCATGATTTCCCCAAATTAAGGAACTAAATGAAAAAGCAAAACAAATATCAGCATTATTTTTCTGAGGCTGCTCAGCTGAACACCTGTTTTGTTAGGGTGATGATATATACTACCTACCCCACTCTGCTCTCACTGTGGCCCCAAAGGAAGCTTGTGCACAGAAACTCCTGAGAAAACTTGCCAGAGAGGCCGTGGAAGAGAGAAGGGCAGGAGCTGGGGTGGCTGGAGGATGGGAGGGTCCACATCACCCATACCATACACAGTGGAAAAGCTCCCCAGTCACATCCCCTGCCTCTACCCTTCCCCTAAAACTCCCTCGGCATCAACTTCCAGTCCTTTCCCCTCAGTCTCAACTCCCCAAATCGATTATCTCACTCCTTTTCTTTTCTATTTTTTATGGTACTGGGGATTGAACCCAGAGGCATTCTACCTCTGAGCTACACACTCGTCCTATTTTTTTTATTCTTTATTTTGAAACAGGGTCTCACTAAGTTGCGGAGGGTCTCACTAAGTAACTGAGGCTGGCCGTGAACCTAGATCCTCCTATCTCAGCCTCTCAAGTACTAGGATTACAAGCAAATTACAAGCATGTGCCACCTCTTATGCAAATGAATTCAGCTCCTCAGCTTGAAGAGAGATGACTTTGTGGTCCACAAGTAGGAGCTCTCCTAGCCCCAGGAGGAGGCTTTTGTTGGAGGGATTTTATTTTTTATTTTTTAGTACTGGGGATTGATCTCAGGGAATTCTCCCTCCAAACTACATCCCCAGCCCTATTTTTAGTCTTTATTTTGAAACAGGGTCTCCCTAAGTTGCGGAGGGCCTCACTAAGTAGCTGAGGCTGGCTGTGAACCCAGATTCTCCAGTCTCAGCCTCCCAGCTACTGGGATTACAAGCATGCACCACCACACCTGGCTTAGTGGAGAGATTTTAAATATCTGATCAGTTCTCTCCTCACCTACACAAACAACCCTCCTCATGGCCGAGCTAAGCAACTTTGATGGTGGCAGATTCTCTCTGTGCCACACCAGTTTTTGGAATGAGCTGAGATCCACACATGGACACCCACTGACCTGAGTTAACACACCCTCTAAGTTCCACTGGGGCTTAGAAAATGATTCCTGAAGCTGGACATGTTGGTGTATGCCTATACTTCTAGTACTTGGGAGGATGAGACAAGAGGATCACAGTTTTAAGGTTAGCTGTAGCAACTTAGCAAGGCTCTCAGCAAGGTAGTGAGAGCTTGTTTCAAAATAAAAACTAAAATAGGGTTGAGGGTGTAGCTCAGAGGTAGAATGTCCCTGAGTTCAATCCCCAGTAGCACCCCCCCCCCCAAAAAAAAAAAGATTCATGAAAATATGTCACTTTGGGCTGCAAAAAAATCAAGAGGACCGGGAGAGGAGAAAATTCCAGTAAGGGCTTTCTCTGAAGTTCTTTCCCTGAATACTGGATCTGCCAAAGAGGAATACAAGTGCCTTTTACTGAAATTTCATCAACCAACGATGATTAAACTCCTACCACAGAAGAGACTGAAAATCAACACCATACCTGCCATACCCGGGGTCCAGAGGAACTTGATCCCCAGCCATGTCTGTTCTTGAGGCTCAGTCATCTCCCCTAAAAATCATATACTCCCCTTGCCAGGTGTGGTGGTGCACATTTGTAATCCTAGTGCTTGGGAGGCTGAGACAGGAGGATAATGGATAATAGGTTTGAGGCCACCCTCAGCTATTTAGCAGATCTTCTTTAAGAAAGAAAGAAAGAAAGGCTGGGCATGGTGGCACACGCTTGTAATCCCAGCATTTGGGAGGCTGAGACCGAAGGATCCAGGTTCGCGGCCAGCCTCAGTCACCTAGTGAGGCACTCCGCAACTTAGTGAGACCCCGTTTCAAAATAAAGAATAAAAAATAGCTCAGAGGTAGAATGCCCCTGAGTTCAATCCCCAGTACTGCAAAAATAAATAAATAAATAAATAAATAAATAAATAAATAAATAAATAAAATTTAAAAAAAGAAAGAAGGAAAGAAAAAGGCTGGGGATGTAGCTCAGAGGTAGAATGGCCCTGGGTTCAATTGCTGGCCGGCACTGCAGTTCCTAGAGACCTCTAGCAAAGAAGCAGCAGACTACCGTGAAGCCAACAACTACAGACCATCATCAAAAGAAGTCAACTCTTCTCTCCGTGCTTGACAAAGATCTGACTACCCAGATGACCCAGTTAGACCCTGCAGCTACAACTGAACTCATCTCTGCCTGCAGGGACCAGAGCAGCACTCATCAAGACCATGATTTAACAAGCAGTCCTAGTGGGAAACCATCCTACCCAGCCAAAGGGACTTGCATGGCAAGGAATAGATTTGCTGGGACTCTGACTTTGCAAAGCAACCCTGCAGAGGTAGGGGTTGGGGCTACTGTCAGACACAGCAGAAACATGAATTACCTGTCAACACCTAGGGACATTTGGGTGGGAGGGCCCTAGAATTGCAGTTCACCAAGCCCTTGCAGGGTCTCCAGGGATCACAGGACAGCTAGCCATGGTTTCTATAGGGGAAATAACAGCCTACTGAGTTTCAGGCTTGGAAAGCAATAAATTTGCACCTGGCCCTGTTTGGGTGCTACAAGCACCAGTGCCAGAACCCAACCAGGGCTTACATGATCGCAGCCACCCAGAGCAGCAATGGTGTCCCTGGGGCTAAATAATTAAGCCACCCAAACCCCAGGCTTAGAACTGCACAATCTCTCCCTGACAGAGTTTGGGCCTTGTAAGCCAGGAGGCCAGGGGCCCAGCAGAGTTTCACTTGACCACAGCTAGAGGCTGGGAACTCAATACTCTCTTTACCAGCAGAGTTTGTGCTGAGCATGCAAGAATGCCAGTGACAGGGCTCCACGTGATCATAACAAGTAGATCAGGAGCAGTGTCCCAGGCACCATCAAACCTCAGCGAGCCACAAGTTCAGAACATAGCAATAGCTGGCCTTGCTTAGATTAAGCCCACTGGACACAGAAAGTGAATGTCAGTTCTCTGCAGTTTTATGGGCTCACAATCAGTAGAGCAGTGGTGGTGTCTGAGGGGCATTAAATTCCAATCAGCAGGCTGCAGGCTCTGAACAGAACATCATAGCCTCTGGCCCTATGGAGTTTGGGCCTGGAAAGCATGGCAACCTGCAGCCAATCAGAGATCCCATTTTGTCTGCTCTAGGAGTCATATCTAGTTAAAGAGGCATTGGGGGGACAAATTCAAAAGTTTGATTATATCAGACCAGCATAGACCTTATTATAAAGGGATAAGATAATGAGTAGACATAGGACCCACATACAAATAGGAAGAATATGTCAAGACAACAGAAATACAAACCTGAGAACTCTGAAATTATGAGAATGAGAAACAGCAAGGAAACAATAAACTTCCACAACTCAATAACAAAGGAGATCGCCAATACTGATCTATAGGCAAAGCAAGAAGGAAAATCCCGACTTTTGATTGTCCATATGCTAAAAGTCTTCAAAGAAAGTGTATAGGAGTGGGCATGGTGGCGCACCCTTGTAATCCCAGCATTCGGGAGGCTGAGACAGGAGGTTCCGGGTTCGCGGCCAGCCTCAGCTATCTAGTGAGGCACTCCGCAACTTAGTGAGACCCGGTTTCAAAATAAAGAATAAAAAAACAGGGCTGGGGGTATAGCTCGGAGGTAGAATGCCCCTGAGTTCAATCCCCAGTACCATAAAAACAACAACAACAACAACAAAGTGTATAGGAAATGAAGGAGGAAATTGGGGACCTAAGAAAGAACTAAAATGAAGCTTTGAACAAAATGAAGGAGTCAATAAATGAATTAAAGACCGCAATAGGAACCACGTGGAAAGCATGTGATTTCTGGCAGGCTAGACCTCATGGAAAACAAAGTATCACTCTTGGGTAACAGTTCATTCAAAACTGAAAACACAGTCAATATGGAGAAGACAATACAACAGCACAACCAAAAAATATGGAACAATATGAAACCTCTTAAATTACAAATAAAAGGCATTGAAGAAGGTTTTGAAGCACAAACCAAGAGTATCAGAAACCTCTTCAGAGAAATAATTTCAGATAATTTCCCAAATATAGAAAAAGACTTGGACATCCATGTACAGGAGACATTCAGAACACCATTGAGACAAGTTCAAAGAAGGACTTCCCCATGCCACATAATAATCAAAATGACTAACATAGAGGCCAAGGAAAGAATTTTAAAGGCATTGAGAACAAAAGAATGGGTGACATTTAGGAGCAAAACAATAATAATCATTGCAGACTTCTCAACCCAAGTCATGAAAGTCAGGAGGGACTAGTATGATATACTCTAGACTCTGGAAGAAAACAACCTCCAACCAAGACTGCTATATCCAGCAAAGATATCATTTAAAATTGATGGAGAAATAAAAGTGTTCCAAGACAAGCAGAAACTTAAAGAATTCATGACTACCAAACTAGCACTAGAGAAAATACTTAAAGAAGTAAAACAAGAAGGAAAAACAAGCAAATTCCAGAGCCAGGAAAGAGGTGAACTGCACCAGGTGGGCAACTAAGCAAAGGAGAAATAATACTACATCAAACAGAAAATAGAACTCAAAATGACAACAGGAAACATAAAGCACAACTCAGTAATAACACTGAATGTCAAAGGTCTTAGCTTTCCAATTAAAAGACAGACTGGCAATCTGGATTTTAAAAAATCCAACTATATACTGCTTGCAAGAAATTCAACTTACAGCCAAATATATTCATATGCGAAAGGTGGAAGGATGGAAAAAGATATGCCATACAAATGGAAACCAAAAACAAGCAATGCTCATATCCTACAAAACAGACTTTAAGATAAAATACATCAGAAGAGATGAAGAGGGTCACTTCTTACAATAAAAGGAACAATCCAACAAGAAGATATGATAGTAAACATGTATGCCCCAAATGTGGTTGTACCCATGTTGTAAAACAAAATCTTCGGGACATCAAGTCTCAAATAGACCCAAATACAATAATATTGGGAGACATCAACACACCACTCACGCCACTAGATTGATCTAGACAAAAGATGAGTAAAAACTCTTCAGACCTAAAGAACACCATAAACCAAATGGACCTAATAGACATATACAGAATGTTTCAACCAGCAACAGCTGAATATACATTCTTCTCAGCTGCCCATGGAACCTTCTCCAAAATAGATTACATCTAGGCCACAAAGCAAGCACCAGCAAATTTAAAAAAATGTAATATAATTCCCTGCATCTTCTCAGATCACAATGAGATGCAGGTAGAAATCAACAATAGGAAGACCACAAGAAATTACACAAATACAAGAAGACTAAATTATCATCCACTTTTGAATGAGGACTGGATCAGAAAAGAAATAAGGGGAGAAATAAAAAAAATCCTGGAATTAAAC
Organism: Graphiurus murinus; assembly: GCA_004027655.1. Classification (NCBI taxonomy): domain Eukaryota; kingdom Metazoa; phylum Chordata; class Mammalia; order Rodentia; family Gliridae; genus Graphiurus; species Graphiurus murinus. The sequence continues at coordinate 4,979 of PVLC010015276.1, read as the reverse complement.
AAAAATAGAGATATGATATACCAAAATCTATGGAACACATTGAAGGCAGTGTTAAGAGGAAAATTTATAGCACTGAGGGCCCACATAAGAAAAACAGAAAGTTGACAAATAAACAACCTAATGACACACCTCAAGGACCTAGAAAAATAGGAACAGTCTAATCCTAAAGCCAGTAGAAGGCAAAAGATAATTAAAATCAGAGCAGAAATCAATGAAATAGAGAACAAAAACAAAGGATCAACAAAACAAAAATCTGGTTCCTTGAAAAGATTAATATGATTGACAAACCCCTAGCCAACCTAACCAAAAGAAAGAGAGAATCAACCCAAATTATTAAAATCAGAAACAAAAAAGGAGACCTCACCACAGATTGTGGGGATATCCAGAGGATCATCGGAAACTTGAAAATTTATATTCCAATAAACTGAAAAACATGGAAGACATTGACATATATCTAGACACATACAATCTACCCAAATTGAATCAAGAAGATATAGAAAACTAAAACAACCAATAGCAAGCAAAGAGATAGAAACAGCAATAAAAAGTCTGCCATCATAGAAAAGTCCAGGCCAGACATATTTTCAGCTGAATTCTACAAAACCTTTACAGAAAAACCAAAACCAAATAAATATACCCCAGAAGAAAATTACAGATAAATATCACTGATGAACATAGACTCAAAAATTCTTAACAAAATTCTATTCTAGCCAGGCACATTCAAAACCACATTAAAAAAAAAAAGATTGTACACCATGACCAAGTTGGTTTCATTCAGCAAGACTGGTTCAACTTAAGAAAATCAATGCATGTTATTTACCACATAAATAGAACTAAGGACAAAAATCACATCATCATCTCAATAGATGCTAAAAAAGCATTTGATAAATCCAACACCCATTAATGTTAAATACACTGCAAAAAACTGGAATAGAGGGAATGTACTTCACCATCATTAAGTAAATATACAACAAACCCAAAGTCAATATCATACTGAATGGGGAAAATCTATGGTAATTCCCTTTAATATCAGGAACAAGACAAGGATGCCCACTATCACCATTCCTCAAGATTCTTGCCAGAGCAATAAGACAAGAGAAGGCTATCAAAGGAATTCAAATAGGGAAAGAAGAATTAAAATTATCATTATTTGAAGATGACATGATCCTATATCTAGACGACCCAAAAAAACTCAACCAAAAGACTAACAAATTCAGTAACATAGCCGGATACAAAATCAATCTAAAAAATCAGTAGCTTTTCTATATACCAACCATGAATCCACTGAGAAAGAAATTCAGAAAACAATTCCATTCACAATAACCTCAAAACCAACAAAATACTTAGGAATAAACCTAACCAAGGAGGTAAAAGCCCTCTACAATGAAAATTATAAAATGCTAAAGAAAGCAATTGAAGAAGGTCTCAGAAGATGAAAAGATCTTTGCTCTTGGATAGGCAGAATAAATATTATCAAAGTGGCCATTCTCCCAAAAGTGATCTACAGAGTGAATGCAATCCTTCCTTATCAAAATACCAATGTCATTCTTTACAGACCTAGAGAAATCAGTCATAAATTTCATATGGAGAAACAAAAAAAGACCCAGAATAGCCAAAACAATTGTCAGCAAAAAGAACCATGCAGGAGGCATCACAATTTCTTACTTCAAATTATACTACAGAGCTATAGTAATAAAAACCAGAATGGTATTGGCACAAGAACAGACATAGACCAATGGAATAGAATAGAAGATACAGGAACAAATCCACACACTTACAGACAATTGGTTTTTGACAAAAGTGCTAGATGCATACTTAGAGAAAAGACATCCTTTTCAACAAATGATATTGGGAAAATGTGTTATCCATTTGTAGAAAAAATGGAACTAAATCCTTACCTTTCACCCTGCACCAGAGTCAACTCGAGATAGATCAAAGACCTGGAAGTTAGACCACAGACCTTGAAATTACTGGAGGAGGGCATAGGTACAACACTCTAATATATAGGCACAGGTAGAAACTTCCTCAAAAAGATCCCCAAAGCTCAGTAAATTAAAACAAGAATCAGTAAGTGGGATGGTATTAAACTAAGAAGCTTCTGTACATCAAAGGAAACTGTCAAGAGTCTAAAGAGAAAGCCTACAGAATGGGAGAAGATCTTTACCAGCTATCCCTCTGATGGAGGATTAATATCTAGAATATACAGAGAACTTAAAAAACTTTACACTAGAAAAACAAATAACCCAATCAAGAAATGGGCAACTGAATTGAATAGACACTTCACAAAAGAAGAGATACAAATGTCCAATAAATACATGAAAAATGTTCAACATCATTAGCAATCAGGGAGATGCAAATCAAAACTACACTGAGATTTCATCTAACCCCAATCAGAATAGCAATCATTAAAAAGTAAAAAAACAATAAATGTGGGGAAATTGGAGCTCTTCTATAGTGTTGGTGGGATTGCAAATTATTTTAGCTGTTATAGAGATCAGTGTGGAGATTCCTCAGAAAACTGGGAATGGATCTACCATATGATCTGGCTATACCACTCCTGGGTATCTTTCCAAAGGGGCTGAAACTAGAGAACTACAGTAATATATGCATACCCATGTTCATAGCACAATTCACAATAGCCAAATTATGGAAGCAACCTAGGTGTCCATCAACAGATGAATGGATTACAAAATTATGGGACATCTATACAATGGAATTCTACTCAGCAATAAAGAAGAACAAAATTATGTCATTTGCAAGAAAATGGAAGGACTTGGAGAACATTATGTTAAGTGAGATTAGCCAGTCACAGAAAGTGAAGGAACAAATGTTTTCTTTAATATGTGCAAGCTAGGTAGTAATTGGGATACCAGTGGGATTCCAGATAATGGAGGAGAGACCTCAGTAGAGCCAGGGAGATGGTCTAAGGGGAGGGAAGGGGGAAGAGTAAGGTTCATTAATAGAACTTCTACCATGACTATGTGTATGCATGTGAAAATACCCGTGTCAACCTCAGTACTCTGTATTGAGAAGAAGGGGAGAATGGGAGGTGGGGGGGCACCAAGTGCTATGTGCATGTATGTCACTGCCAACATGATTTACATTATGATGCACCAATATAATGCACCAATAAAAGCATATTAAAAATAAATAAATATCACAATTAGAAATATAAAAAAAATTACTCCCCTTCAAAGTACTTACAACCCCACTTCCCTCTCCCCTAAGAAGAGAGTACTCAATTTCAGCCATTTTTGAGATTCATATTTTGGGTGGCCCCATGTGTGAGTACTCACATTAATATACATTTGTATGCCTTTTCTCTTGTTAATCCATTTCCAGTTTATTTCAACAGAGCTAAAGATTCCAGCTCTTAGAAGGAAAGTTGGAACTCTCCTCCAGTCCTGGTTAAATGTGTCTGGTGACTTCACTGAGGCCGGCTTCATGAGTGTGTGCCCTGTGTAATGTTTGTTGTAGGGCCCCATGCTGGGACATGCTTCAGTGCTCCGTTGTCATCATCTTGAAATTGGGAAGTCTGAACCAGGGGCCTTGTATTTTCATTTTGCACTGGGCTCTGCAATTAAGTGCCAGTCTTGTCCACATTTGCCCATCATAGAATGTCTTTGTTAGGACAATATAATCTCATCATAGTAGAGCCCAGTCCCAGTAACTGGTTACTGCAAATTTCTACCTCCAGGGTAGTTCCCCTGGGCTATTTTCTTATCTGTTTCTTGCCCTTTGCTGTTTTCTTGTCTGTTTCTCTGCAGGGGCTATGATGTGCAAGAGATAACCTAATGGCTGGGACAAGCTGACCTCACCTGGTTTCACAAGCTGACCTCATCGCATTCTACTGAAACTGGCCCCTGGCTTCAGCTTCTCCCACTTTGCATATGTGGGCTTTGCATACCCTCCTCTATTAATAGAACTCCCACCTTGACCTTCTCGGTCAAGGTGCTTCTTACTCTTGATCCTCATCTGGCCTGGTTCCTCTGGGCATCCGACCTAACAGTCTTCTTTCCTTCAGAGCAGTCATGTGGTGGGGGCTCTTGTTTCTGAAACCAGGGCCCTTGAGGAGGCGAAGTTTGGGAGCCTTGAGGGTAAGTGAAGAGCCCCTGTACCCCACCCACAGGCCAATTCCAGAGATTCCACCAGCAGAGAGAATTCCTTTGTAGCAAAGCTCTTTCCAACTGCTTTAAAAATAAGAGCCTCCCGGAGAGGGTCAACACCCCATATTATTGTTCTGTTGTGCTGTGAACAAGTTGTTACACTGCTATAAGCTGATCACTAGCAGAGGTCTTGGTACAGGGGAGAGGAATTGAAGAATGTGAAGGAATGAGAGGGACACTTTGGAACTCAGGGGAGAGCAAATGCATGAAGGATCAATCATTGGTTTGTGGGTAACTCTGGTGATGGAGAGAGGGAGTTGGAGCAGCAGGGAATTCAGGGGAGGGGAAGCTGCTGAAGAAGTTTTTCTTCTATTTCACAGTTTTTCTGCACTTCCAGGACAAGAGATTGGCTGCTCACCTCTCTTGCTTGGTAAGAGTTTGTATTAGTTTCCTGTGGCTTCCATACCAAATCACTGCAAACTGTGTGGCTTCAAACAATAGAAAGTTGTTCTTACAGTTCTGTAGACTGGAGGTCTGACGGCAGCGTCACAGGGCTGGTCCCTTCTGCAGGCTCTGGGGAAGAACACGCTCCATGTCTCTTATTCTTTTCAGTGGCTGTCTGACAATCTTTACAGTTCCTTGGTGTGTAGACATGTGACTCTAATTTCTATCTCCATGTGTGTGTCTGTGTGTTGAATCACCTTCTCCTTTCTCTTATAAGAACACCAGTCATTGTGTTGGGAGCCTCTCTAAATGTGGAATGAACTAATTTCTAGAACCTTATCTTAATGACCACTGCAGAGACCCTACTTCCTAATATTGTCATTTTCACAGGTACTGGAATTAAGACTTAGCATACCCTTTTTGTTGTTG
>PVLC010015275.1:0-37052 GCA_004027655.1 Graphiurus murinus | reverse complement strand
GGCAATCACACATTGCAACAGGCCCAAAGTTACAGTAGAAATGGCAATGTGCATGCTAGTATATTTTGTTTTATATGCTAGCTGTGATTCTGACAACTTGAGACCACTTTTTCTGGAAACAAAATCACTTAACTGCATTAAAGTTGCTTACTGTTTAAAAACAAATTCTAATGCAGTTTTTCGTCACTTTAGTTTATGAACTGCGAATCTTTATGAATTGAGTCTAGTGGATACATCTTCAATTTATTAATCTTATCTTATGGCTTAAGTAGTTATGTGTTATTTTATTTTCTATAAAATAGAGATAAAAGTAATGCTACACTCTACAATATTGAGAGAATTAAATAAAGAATAAAAGTACATTCTGCATATGGCAGGATAATATATTTTTGTCTCATCACATGTTGGAGAATCATTTATGAAAATACATTCCTCAAAATTCTTGAGAAATAATTTCTTCTCTACTTTTGTATTGAGAAATATTCATGTAAAAATTTAATTTTAGAAGTTCCACCTTTTAAAAATACCTAAGGTTAGCCGGGCGTGGTGGCGCACGCTTGTAATCCCAGCATTTGGGAGGCTGAGACCGGAGGATCCGGGTTCGCAGCCAGCCTCAGCTACCTAGTGAGGCACTCTGCAATTTAGTGAGACCCTGTTTCAAAATAAAAGAATAAAAAATAGGGCTGGGGGTGTAGCTCGGAGGTAGAATGCCCCTGGGTTCAATCCCCAGTACCGCAAAAAAAAAAAAAAAAATAGGGCTGGGGGTGTAGCTCGGAGGTAGAATGCCCCTGAGTTCAATCCCCAGTACCACAAAAAAAAAAAAAAGAAAATTTAACTAATAATGCATTTTCAAATAGTATTTAAATTTTTATTTAAGGAATATATATTTTTAAACCAAAGCAAAATGAATGGCCTCTTTCTATAAGGTTTTATGATAAAGGTTTCTCATAAGCACATTGCTTCCTGACAGTTCTGTTGGGAAATCTAAATTTTAAAGTATTCATAAAAGTATTTGTATATTTTAATTCATTAAATACCAAAGTATTAAATTATAAAGATTATTGTATAAGATTATCTAATGTGTTGTTATAAATTACAAAGTTATGTTGCAAAAAGTTCAAAAATGACGTTTTATGAGAAACTAATAAGTTTCTCATAATTTTAAAATGAGTAAGAACTAACAGAATTTTAAATTTTTTTCAAAAATTATTCTTTATATATCATGTTGTCTTTCCTCTTTCTGATAAACAGAAGTAAGAAAATGATGTGAATAGTCTCTGTACCTAACATAAATTGATCACTATATACTTTACAGGTTATATCTTTTTCATTCTTCTTAGTGATCAAATGTACCCTCTATATACATCATCTTTTTGTTTTTCTGTATTATTTTTATTTCTCTTAGCTATATGCTTAAGGAGTAGTAAAAATGAGTTGCATAATACTTCTATTTTTAATATATTGAGGAAATACAAGACTGCTTTTCAGAGTTGCCACACCATTTTACATTCAGGCTAGTAAAGTAGGAGAGTTTCTACTTATTGCTATTGCTTCTATCACTTGCTATGTTTTCTTTGTTTGTTGTTTAGTCATTCAAGAAGCCTGAAGTATTGTCTCATGGTGGTTTTAACTTTAATTTTCCTAGTAACTAACAATGCAACCTTCTTAACATGTACTCATTGTATATACTTCATCTTTATTTGATTATTAAAATAATTAGATTAACCTTGAATTAACTCTCTAATTCATCATATTTAACATATTCAGAGATTCTTTGTAGAATAACTATAAAACTCAAGACCTAGACATGATTCGGTTGTTTTAAAAGAATTATTTTGGATAACACATTTTCTATAATCTTTTATTTTAATGTTCAAGGATCCAGGTAGAGTGGTACACATCTATAATCCCAGTATTTGGGAGACTGAGACAGGAGGATCACAAGTTCCAGGCCATCCTTGGCAACTTAGGGAGACCTTGTTTCAAAATAAAAAATGAATAGGGCAGGGATGTAGTTAGAAGTAGAATCCCACTGGGTTCAATCTCCAGTTGTGCGTGCAAACACACACACACATACACCACACACACACTATATATAAACATATATATATATATATGTGAAAAATATTTCCTAATTTTTATCAAATTATGCCATTATCTAATTAGGAAATAGCCTTAGCACATTTACACTAATAATATGTACCTATTTGCTTTTATAGTTCTTCAGGGAAAGCAAAAGTATGTAAATACTGAAAATAATCTTTTTGAAATATCCTTTTTGCCTTACCCTTTAGAGTGATAGTAAAAAGTTCAGGATTCTTAGCCATTTCATAGTAGAATTATTCTTTTCTCTAGAATAATGACTATCAATCATATTCAGTAGAATTTTCTAGTAGGAAAAAATTTAGTTGTTTTAATCTCAAGTGTTTTAAAATAATTGGCTGTGCCTCCTTGTTCCTCAAATGATGAAATATATAAATCTTTTGATTTTAATAGATGTTCTAATTTTTATTCTACCCTAAAGCAAAGCCTAAGCTGTCCTATGCAAGAAATATATGAAGCCTGAAATGGATTAAAGTTAATTCTTTAAAAAACTAATATACAAAATAATACATGATAAAAATTTAAGAGTTACAGATATGATTCCTATAATCTCAAAAGTAATGGGTCAGGGTGCTGATTTTCATAAAAGTAGAGACAATTTGTGATTTTTCTTAGAAGCTATGTTTATTATCAGAAATTTTGACTGAAGAATTTCAGCTAAAGAAATATAAATCCCGCAGGCCTAGCATGATACAGAGGAAAAATGGGTCCTGGGATAAACTGTGGATTTGATTCTATCTTACTCCTAGTGTGACCATTTTGTAGACTATAATATCCTATATCGACTGTGAGCCTCACAATTACCTCAGCAGATAAGGATTAAATGAGATTGTTGTTTTAAGTTTACCTAAATTTCAGTGCCTAAATTCAACCTCAAGTAGGAAGATGTTTTCAATATTAATTGTACCTAAAAGGGGAAGCAAATTTATAAACTGTTTTGAAAACATCCTACTAAAGTTTGTGAATAAAATTTACAAAATATGTGAGCATAATAGAACCTAAGATAAAGACCTTGTTTGAAAGAAAACAATGATCCCAAGGGAAATGCCTATATATAAACACAAAACAGGTATTAGGTAAACATCTTGTCATATTCTTATTACAATTCCATATGGGTACTCCCACAAAATTATTAAGAGCAAGTTTTCATTATATAATCCATAGAATTCCTCACATCAACTAAAAACAATTGGCAACAATCCCCTAAAGTAGTCAGATAGTAGAAAAATGTTATGTACAGATATGTAATTAATCATGGTTTATTAATCAAATAAAAATTTTAATTACAGATGCAAGAGGCTGTTTATGAACACTCAAGAAAAATAATTCAAAATATATTTTGTCCTATCCACAAAATTCAATGAATAATTGGTAAAAGTAAAAATTCATAATATCCTAAAGATTAATAACAGAAAAACTTGCAATTAATTAAAAGGCCTGCTGAAATTAAGTGAACACCTGGCAATTAATTACTTTTATTTGAGAAAATAAGTTCAGTGAACCAATAAGAAGTTCATCAGGTTGCTCATTAACTAGTCATCTTTCAATTTAAATTTTCCATAAACCATGCCAAGAAAAAATAATGCTTTTTTGTGCATAAATAAAATAATAAGTAATAAAGTGCTGGAATTCCATTGGTAATTGTGCTATACTGAGCTAGTAAAAACTAATATCTCAGAAGTTTTTTGTTTCTAAGTTTTTAATGTTCTACATCATACCAAATAAATAATGTCCTTGTAAACTCATTGCTAGTAACAATGTATAATAGAATAAAAATACCATAGAATTTTATATTTAAAAATTTTAATGTATATGTTTTGTTAAAAGTAAAAAAGAAATTCAACTTAAGATTCTTAAAGGTAATAAATATTGACTTCAAAGAAAGTTCTCTTGAAAGTTAATGAAAGATTTCCATGTATATCAATACTTCTTACTGGAAGAATTGTAGGATAGTAGATAAATATCCATGTATTAAGGGTTGTAAGCTATCAAAGACAATTCATACAAAAGAATAAGAAAAGAAATTATAACAGTCTTTGTAGGTAACATTTTGCGAAGTAATTTTGGCCATACCACCTGACACAGAGTATATTTACTGCTCACATAGGAAATTTAAGGTTTAAAGAACTCAAAAGATCCCAACATTTTTACAATAGTGGAATTGTAATTTGAAGTTTTCCAAGTCCTTTCACATAGCATCAAATTTTATTTTATTTTTTTCCTCAAAACAACTCCTTGGAAATAGAACCCATATCAAATTTAATCTCTTTCCTTAAACTGTATTGATGATTTACCTAAAATCAGTATTAGGGAAAAGGATAAGGCAGACAACTCTTTCCTGGTCATGGAAATGTTAACACACACACCACATTGTATTGTTGATGTATTCAGAAGATAGCACTGGGACAGTTAAATGCCTCTTATTAGAATTTAAAACATGTCCTAAGAGTTTCTTTACCAGATTAAGAAGAGAAAGTCCTACAGGAAAAATTGGCACTTCATATTAAGTGAGCCTGTGGGTCTTCAAAATATCTGCCATTTTAGTGATAGCTACTGATTGTGAGTTATTTAAAACTCTAATGAAAATATATTTTTAAAACTCATTCCATTCCCTTACCTAATTTGAACAATCAATACCTTTGCTAAAATTGGCTCTCAAGCTTAGTTCCCATATTTGACTAAGAAGCAATCATCATCATGCATATGATTTAATGTACAAGGCAAAAATTTAAAACATGGTTAAGAACTTTTTCTGCTAAAATATGTTTGATTTTATTATGGGCATAATGTATTACTAGTTTCAAAGAAATCTGATTATAAGGTCTTGCAGAGTCTGAAGATGTTTTTTGAAAGGCATATGAAATGGAAACTCAAGGGCACAGAATTGTCTTTCACTCTGGGCAAGAGTTAGTCACTTTAAAGGGTGCATTTATGCACTGTATAGAGGTTAAACAAAATGAAGTTCAGTGTACAAAAGAGCCTTTCTCTCTGAGATCAAAGTATATTTGCAGCTATTAAAATGTTTCCTAAAACCAACCAACATGGGAAAGAAGTAAATATTAGAAATAAGAAGAAAGGATATGACTGATGAATATCTACATATGAAGTAAGACGTTGTCAATAGCTATGTATTGACAATAGTATTTTAATAACTAAGGAAATTTTCATTTTTACTAAATAGAAATATAAATAATAGTAATCCCCTAAAATTTTGTTTGCTGTTGTGGTTTTGCAAGCATTAAATTGAATGTGGTGATTAACATTCATAATACACTATTTTTTAAATGATAGAAAAAGTTCTCTGAATAAAGAAAAAGTAAATGAAAATGTCATTATAGGAGGAATAAAGGAAATGAATCATTCTCAAATTGAGCTATTTGAAGCCTATTTTATGTGTCTTTATTACTATTTCTAGTGTATGATAAGCAGTAGAAATCATCTTAATCATTTTGATTGATGATTATGTTCATAAAATGATAGAATAAGAAAACGAGTATTGTTTAACCTACCTATCTTTAGATATTACAACACTTTAAAATTATTTCCTAATGGCATGAATTTTAATACAGTGACCAACTCTTATGATCATCACCATCAAGTATAGTACTAAAACATAGTTTCAAAATGTGAATTACACAATAAAATATGGTAGTCTTTTACAATCTATAAGTACACTGAATTACAGGTAATTATTCCAAATTGAGAAAGGGTTATTTTACCAGAATTGATTAATAGTCTGTAGACTTCACAGAATGTCATAAGATTGTCATACTTAATATTTTAAGAACTCTGAATAATTTTTATATAATGATGTTTTAGCCATGATTTTAAAAGGGGAGGCAATGATTGGGTGTTTTCTAAGGAATTACTTACTTGGGTTTCAAAATCTTCTCTATCTCAGTCATCAAGCATTTAAAATGTAAATTCTCAATATAAAGTTTAGAGACACTTTCTGTAATTAATCGGAAATGTATTTTTTACATTTAAGTCTTAGGAGGTTTATATGATATTAATCCACAGATCTACATTTCCTTGTCCAATAAAGGAAACTGCTTTATTTTTAGTGGCCAAACATAATAAAATTACATATCAAAGTTATTACCATACATTTTGTTACACTTAACAGAAAAACACAGTGTAGTCATACATGTGGAAAAATGACTCAGTTTTATTTTCCTAGCTGTGTAATTTTCTCTATCTGAAAATGATTTTAACATTCATTAGAAAAAATTACATACACATTTAAAATACTAAATATGAACCATGCCTATTGAGGGAAATAGTAGCTCTTCATTGACTGGGCAGTGAGAAGGCTGGAAATTGTTCTTTAGTATGCATAGAACAAAGATAAACTTACATCAACTTAAATTTGCTACACAAAGTTCAAATCACACTCAAGTAGCTATCTAATTTGATTTTTCATATGTCTTTAAAGTAGCAAAATGCACTTGACTTCAATAATATGAAAAGATATATATATATGTATATGTCACATCAGATTTTTATGGATTAAATAAAATATTTTCAAAATCTAGCACTAAATTTGAGTGTCTAAAGTATTCATTAGCGAGGCATGGTGGTGCATGCCTGTAATCCCAGTACTTGGGAGGCTGAGACAGGAGGATCACAGGTTTGAGTATAGCCTCAGCAAGTAGTGAGACTCTCAGCAATTTATTAAGACCCTGTTTCAAAAAAAAAATTAGGGCTGAGAGTGAAGCTCAGAGGTAGAATGACCCTGGATTCAATCCCCAATACCACACACACACACAAATAAAGTATTAAGTGCTGTTTATTTTAGACTATTTTTAGAAAATCCTATATAGAAAGACAATCTTGATTTAGGAAAGAACAAACTTTTATTTTGTTTAACACTGCCTTGACATGTGCTATTGAACTTAAAATATCAGAAAACAAAATGAAGAGGAATGTTTTATGTAGCTAGTCTCAGTATAAAGAGCAAATAAAGTATTTAAGAATATAATTCACATAATTCCATACTCACCCTTGCACCAGCACATAAACTACAATAGTGATGTGTGTTGATATATTCAAAACTTAGAACAAAGAATACTTCTCCTTACTTATGTACAGATTACCTTTCAAACTTGATAAATTTATGTCAGGTTCTAAATGTTTGAAATTATGGTATCCTGGCTTTCAGTACAACCAGGGAAGACAATAGTGAAAACTATGGGAAAAAAATGCCACTTTCATATTTTACAAAATACTGAAAAATATTTTGATTGATTTTGAAATGAAAAGTAAAAACAAACATTACGTATATTCATAATATGAACATCAAACCAGTTCAAAATACATGATCATTTTGTTTACCTCCAATGCTATATCATAGTATATCTTTAAGATTAATTTGCCTTTTTTGTTGTCTGTTTGTTTGGTACTAGGGATTGAACTCAGGGGCATTCTTCCTCAAATCTACACCCCAGCCCCATTTTTTTTTTGTTCTGTTTTGTTTTTGAAACAGGGTCTCCCTAGATTGCTTAGAGCCTCCCTAAATTCCTGAGGCTGTTTTCAAATCTGTGATCCTCCTGTCTCAACCTCCCAAGAATTGGAATTACATGCATGCACCACCATGCCAGGCAAAAGTCTAACTTATGATTTTGTGTGTGTGTGTGTGTGTGTGTGTGTGTGTGTGTATGCATGTGGTGTTACTGACAATTGAACCTAGAGGCACTCTACCACTGAGCTAAATCCTCAGTTCTTTTCCTTCCTTCCTTTCTTCCTTCCTTCATTCCTTCATTCCTTCCATCCTTAATATGCCTTTATTGGCGCATTATCATCTCACATCTTAATGTAAATCATGTTGACATTGACATACATGCACACAGCATTTGGTGCCTTCCCATACAGAGGACTGAGACTGATATTGGGATTGTCACATATGTACACATAGTAGATGTTAGTATTCCCAATAATGAACCTCAGTCTTTCCCCTCCCCTCTCTTAGAAAACTTCCCTGGCTCCACTGAGGTTTCTCTTCCATTATCTTGAGTCCCTCTGATATCCCAATTACTCCCTAGTTTGTGCATATTAAAGAAAACATATGTCCCTTCACCTTCTGTGACTGGCTAATCTCACTTAACATCTTTCTTTCTTTCTTTTCTTCTTTCTTTCTTATTTACTTACTCGTTTATTCATTTACTTATTTATTTAAAATTTTGAGACAGAGTCTCACCAAGTGACCTAGACTGACCTTGAACTTGTGATCCTCCTGCCTCAGTCTCCCAAGGAGCTGGGATTACAGGCATTCTCCATCAGGCCTGGCTGAATCTTAATATTTTACCTAAATTTTGGCAACATATGTACTGAATACTTGACAAAGCCAAATCTCTGAGTCGCTTAATTTTGGGTATATATGAAGAATGTGCCACACAAGCCACCAACAATGGCATTATATTTAAATGTGTACTATATTAAATTTTTAACTTATTTGATGCCTACCCAGATCAGCAACTCTCAGAAATTACTCAGAATCTGAGAAGGTAAGTTAAAATTGTTCTTGGATTACATTCTTTATTTTTTAAGATATAACTGATTTTACAGACCTTACTTTCAAGCAATGAATAAATATCCACAATTGGCATAATAAAATTTTAAATGGCTATTTGATATAAATATTTCACATGGCTTAAGGAGGTAAATTAAGACATTCAAGGTGGGAAATTCTCACTATGTAGCACCCAATGTAGAATATTATGCTAAATATGTATTTAAGATTGTTTACCTTTTTTCATTAAACAAGCTCATACTTGAAGACATTTCTGGTGACTCCAAGAAGTATGGCTGGTTGAGGCCTGGCTTCATACCTTTTCCCCTCAATTTTGTCCTAAATGATTGTCTCCACTGCATGATATGGTGAAGCCGAGTAGACAAAAATTCCCTGGTTGAACTTACCCAATTGTGACTTGATTAAATCCTTGTGTTCTGACATCCAAAAGTGTTCTAACATCTCTTTTTTGGTGGGAGAGGAGATCATAGAGGTTGCTTATAATTAATATCCTGTAACATGACCATGTTAATTAAGATTAAATAATGCCACAAGTTACCAGTTTCCTGCCTCCATTACAAGCAGACTTAATGATTCCATTCCTAAGTACAAATATGTTCAAATACCTGATGATACAATGTGTATGTAATTGTGATATTCAGGTTAACACATTTCCCAACATCATCTTCACTGATCAGGAATGAAAATAAAGTTGAAAATTGACTGGGTCAATCCCTACTGGCTTGATGACAGTATCAATCCAGCACACATCTATGATGGTAAGTTCTTATATTAATGTCCTTAAAACAAAAAAGGCACAGAGATCCAATTTTAAAAATCTCCTGTATCTGAGCAGGATACAAAATTATGGTTGGACAAATATGTGGGCATTCACATTAGATTCACAAATCATCAACTCTAAGAAACATGATATTGCCCACACCCCTGTGTTATTCCCTAAACTGCCTTCATGCCACCCTCTGATATAATATTTAAATATCAAGTTGAAAGCCTCATCCTGGATAAAAATGAATATATGTAAAATTCCCAAGACACAGGCTTATATTTTCTAATAAAAAATGCTGTTTTCCAACTAGGAAAAAAAAACTTAATAATTCAAGAAATATTCCTGAGTCCCTTGAGAAAGAATCTGAGAAATTTCAAGAAACTAAGAAGTTGCATCTTAAAATATTCATATATTTATACGCCTTCAAAGAATTGTAAAAAATATAAATAAAAACTATCATCAAATAATACTTTTTTTCATTTAGCATGTTTTGTTATTAAACAAAATAGAAGTCTCAGAGTTTAGCAATGACAAAAGTACCTTGCATTTTCATAGCATTCTGTCATATAAGAAATAAAGTGTTTACATTTATTGAGATATGGTCTCCCAAGTGCCACATATAGAGGTCCATTATTCACTCAAGTATTTGTTAAGCATCTACTATGAATATGCATCTCTCTCTAAAGCGCACAGCATTCTAGATAAAAAGAGACAGATAGACCTGATAGAGCTAGCATTCCAGTTGGGAGGGCAAAAAATAGACTATAAAGAAAGTGAAATGGAGCCGGGCATCATGGCACATTCTTGTAATCCCAGTACTTGAGAGGCTGAGACCAGAGGATCACAGATTCAAAGCCAGCCTAGCAACTTAGTGTGACTCTCAGCAACCTAGCGAGATGCTGTGTCAAAATAAAAAATAAAATAGGGCTGGAGGTATAGTTTGGAGGTACAATGCCCCTTGGTTCAATACCCAGTACAGAAAAAAAAAAAAGGAAAGGTTAGGAAGGAAGAGAAAATGGTGTAAAGGAATAGAAAATGACATAGGACAGAGGTGGAGAGGAGTAACTTTAGACAAAAAGTTGGGACAAATACTTGAAGTGCAAGAGCTCCTTTACAGTCACTCACTCTGTCACATGAGTTAAGAAGAGCCAGTGGTGGTTAGTTAGTCCCTGTCTGTAGATGAGGACAGAAATACATAGCAGAGTCTGGTCATTTGGGGATATCCATTTCTAATTGATAAGCACTATATATCTGTAATATGCTAGGCATCAGAATAATATTTGAGTTGATTCAGGTAAAAAGGAATAGAATTTGTCCTGACTCTGTAGGAGACATAAAAGTAGACTGGGTGCTATATCATGGCACTTTATATAACTGATGTTTCTTGTAGGAAAATTACAAAAGGCATAGGAAGGAGACTTCACTGAAACATTAGTACATGGCACATTAGCAGGGTAGTTAATAACCATGTGGCAAATACATAACAGAGTTATGACTGGAAATCACACCTTCTGATCCTTGGCCAAGTTTGCTTTCCAGTAATCCATACCAACTCATAAACCTAACTGAGAAAAAGTTCATCTTGATATAATGGATCTATACTGTAATATTTATCAAAGCACATCATAATCCTGAAAAAAAATACTTTTAAAAGGTCCAAAAAGAAGAATCTGAGGTTAATGTTATGTTCAGAGACTAGAATTTTAAAAACACAGAAGTTTCTTGAATATTAATTTATAAACCACTATATTAAGATAACTTTATAATCATCCTTAAATGGGAAAAGCTGAGCTTAGGGATACATTGAGATTAGCTGTGCTTCCTAAATCTAGAGTGGGTGGCTTTTACACATTGAAGAAGGTAGGAATAGTTTAAATTACTCTACTTTAGGAAGAAACATCATACTTTCAAAGAGCCAACATCAGCATGAAGTGTCAACCACATTACTGTTAGCAATTACACAGTGGCGGAGGGCAAGCCAGATCCTTGAGTTAAGACCTTGTCTCATTCGTGAGTGGAGTAGGCAGAGGCACTTGGGTGTGAATTAGTTTTGGGAGTCCACTGATCCAAAATATGTTCCTCCTATTCTTTGCTGCCACAAGGTCCTACAAAACACACTATTGGGTAAGTTAAGAACACACTGAAGGTCTCTGTTACAATGCAAGTGTATTGGAAAGGGTTAAGGCATTAAACTATTCTCACCCTTATGCAAATTAATTCATCTTATTAACTCTAATGAAGGCAGAGACTTGAATAAATAGAATCTGAAGAAGATACTAAATCAAGAGAAAGAACTATAAGTAAATGAAAACTGCAGCACAAAGACCTTTCAGAGGAATAGAAACCATTGGGCATGTGACACCCACTGAAATCTGATTGGGGAAGTGTGAGGAGGGATGCTAGTACAAGCATAACAGTAGAAGAAAAACTGCAAAAGCAACAAACTGTTCACCTTCTTCACAAACTGCTATATTTCGTGGATATTCTATTTTTGTTTCATTCCCTTTCTTTCAAATCTTTCCATCATTTTCCTCTTTCATGTTTTCTGATTTTTGTTTGGTGGGGGTGGGGAGTACTGGGAATTAAATCCAGGGATATCCTACCTCTGAGCTACACCTGCAGCCCTTTTTTAATTTTTATATTTTCGCTTTGAAACAGGGTCTCACTAGGTTGTTGAGAGTCTTGCTACCTTGCTAAGGCTGGCTGTGAACCTGTGATCTTCCTGTATCCGTTTCCCAGGTACTGGGATTACAGACATGTGCTACCATACCGGGCTATATTTTCTGACTTTCACTCTAAGTTTATCTGTCTCTTTTTACTCTCTTGAATCAAAAAATTTTCCAGTGAAGTGTTCCAATCCCAACTGTGTATCTTGTATCAGAACTCACCTTAGTATGATGTCTAGCATAGAAGAGAAGAGCACTGGTTGGCAGACAGAACCTTGTCAGATAAGCAACCCCTATAAGGATCCTTTACCTAGGACTATAATTTATTGTCCAAACTAGGTCATTTTCACAAGTCTAAGGATGCTCTACAAATAACTAACAACAGCACAAAAGATCAACTCAGGATTTCCCAAGCAAAACAGAAAATAAGGTCACAAGCTACCTGCTAGTAGCTGCCAAAAATTAGCTTTGAATCATCCTCTCAATGAAAATATAGGCAAGTACTCTAGTCACCAAAATGAAAACAGAGAGTATAAGACAGAGGACAAGGAAAGGGAAAAGGAATGAAGTGTCGTGCCTGCTTGGTGTTCATTGTGGTAACAAAAGTCAGTCTGTCTGAAACAGCATTTTGTACTGAAGATTTGAGCAAGTACATTTTGAAAATACAGATAAAAAAGACCAAACAACTTTATAAAAATTACCCAATAGTAAGAATTGTCAGTCTGTGGGTTTTAAATGTTATGTTTATGGTCTTGATAAATACGTCTGGCATTAAGGAACTCCCTTCTACAACCCATGGCTCAAGTTGCAATGAATATTCATATTTAGGAGTAAAAAGAAATTGGGTCAGGAGTCTACCATATTTTATTTTACTGCATTCCTGTCGTCTTTGTAATGATTGATGAGGAATCTCTATGTAAAAACATCCCACCCTCCAGTTACTATGGTAACAGTAATGGGGATACATCCCTAAGGAATTTGCATATATCCATAGTTGGCACACAGCCTCTAGAGTCTAAACCAAATTGCCAACACATGTGGGTTCATTTATTCCAGCTGCCTTCTTGAACTACCTCAGCTCCAGCCTTTTCCAGAGACACACCTAATCTCTCTTTTACGCTTTCCATCCAGAAAATCTTGTGATCAAGTTGTCTTTTTCTGTCCTACTTCCAACACTCACTTTTATCTGTTTACTTAATTCCTTGTCTTTAAATAACATTTTAAAAATAACATTTAAAAAACATTATCTGCATTAAAGTGTGATATATGAAACTCCCAAAGAGGTTTCTCATCAAAACTGGCTACTAATTCAGAACTAAAGTCCTAATAGGAAAGGAAAAGAGACTTCACTTGAAGACAAGATGACCGACAATAACTTGGTTACCATCTCTAATTTTAGAGGACAATGACAGGTGAGTTGCTAAACACTTGTATCTATTTCTATTAGAATGAAAAAGTTGGAATAGTTTTAGAATTTAAAACACATATCCTGGTCAAGTAAACTGATTTGCTGTCAGAAATATATAATGCTCTAATATTTTATCATGAGTGACTTCTCAGGATATTTTAAGAACATAACAGTTTTATTTTCTTTGGAGTTTTCCTAAGAGTAGATTTGCTATAGCAGTAAAATGTAGTGGCTTTCTAAATTTTATTCCCAAGCTGATTTTTGGCATTGTGATAATTTTCAAAGTCTCCCCATATTGAATTTATTACAGAATTAAGAAACTAAGGTATGTGCAAGAGGTCACTACCAAGCAGGTCTTCTGAAAGGTTATTTCCATCCATCGATCAACAAAATCTAATAAGCACCTAATACAGCAAATATTTCTCCTTATAGACGACAGCCATGTCTATGAGCCTTCAGTATAGTAAGTATTCTATTAATATTTGATGGATAAAGTCCTGAACAATGTGAAGATAGATCTACTTAGGAAAGAGAAGACAGGGTGTTTATTACAAGAGAGATTAAAATCCATTGTATGTTGTATAATCTTGGACTTAATCCAGGTGTGGAT
This sequence comes from Graphiurus murinus, assembly GCA_004027655.1. Taxonomy (NCBI): domain Eukaryota; kingdom Metazoa; phylum Chordata; class Mammalia; order Rodentia; family Gliridae; genus Graphiurus; species Graphiurus murinus. The sequence goes on along the minus strand of PVLC010015275.1, from coordinate 22,970 downwards.
CTGAATTCTACACATGACATTTCTTTCTGGTTTACATCTCTTATTATAATTCATTGATATTCAAAGAGCATCTTTTACTTAAAGCACAAATAATCCTGAAATTAGGTGTGACTGGTTTCCCATAGAAGTCAGAACTAAAAGAGGTTTTCAAATGTTCTATTTTTATAATCGTGAGATTCTTGGCAAACACCAGTGAAGAATTTCAGGCTCACTATTCTAGCATTGCTATTAAGTACCCTCTCACTCTGTCCCATAAAGGTCATTCAATTGTCAATTTTTTATTAAAGAACTTTATAATTAGAAAAATTATATAATGACATAGATACACAGAATTTTAGAATTAGGGGAAAAAACATTTCAGTACATGTTTTTAGGAGAACAGCTGTGGAAAGAGTGTAGATGAGGAAACTGATAACAGATTGAGATTATATAATTTGCCCAAGGTGACTTGGCTTGTTCTAGAGACAGAATAAATGCAGATTTCCTTTAGAACAGCGACTGTACAGAATCTGGAAATTCTTCCAATCCTACTACTCTGTCCAAACCTGTGATCTAATTTCTACTTTGTGGCTTGGGTTATAGGGCTGAGAAAAAGTTCAGGAGTTTCTCTTCCTAATTATTTCTAGGAAAAGTCACCTATATTTTACCTATTTTTTTAAAATTAAAGATAATATAAGCACAACATAGCTGCTTCTTAGAGATATGATTAAAACAAGTAAGGTAGAATTAGAAGTATATAATCCTTAATAATGATAGGGGAGTCTGGAAGACAAAGTGTTCATCTATCCAGTGTTGTAGAATGCCATGCTTGCCTTCTATAACATATTTGTCTTTATTTCGTGTTTAGGTAGATAGTATTTTCTTGCAAAGGATAGTACCAGGACTCAATAAACCAGGCAGGAATTAAACAAATCACTGATACAAACAATTCAGAGTGGCCACAGTATGAATAACTTCAATAGTGAATAGGCTGGTTGTGCATGTGATTCTCAATGAACCACAAAGCACTGATATTGTGAGTAGTAGCCACAGGTACTCCTGTGACCTATGTACAAAGGTGGAGCAAATTTAGGAATTCTTAGGAAACCCCCTGGCATTTAAATTGGATTCACTAGTCATCAAATGTGATTGATTTTTTGTCAGACTAATGAAGTATAAGCTTTCATTTTCCTTATTCATTAGCTTATGTAAACTCCTGCCAAAGACCACTTAGAGGCTTTACTTCGCTAATGCATGAAACTAAGAAGTCTCTTGATTCATTTTTGCTTCCCAAGAGAGATTCGGCTCCTTGGTAATGCTGTACAGTTCATTTTCTCTTCAATCATACTGCCTTGTCTAGAGTACTTCGTGTATAGTGCAGGATCCAAGTTCGGTTGCAAACTTAGAGACAGAGAGGTTTGCTGAGGAACAATAGATTAAAATGGCATGTTCAAACCCCTTTCATGTTGATTTAGTCTCCAGCTATAATCTACATTTTCATAAAGGAATGAATGTGTCTCTCTCACTCTACTCCCTGCCCCTTAGAATAACAACTTCCTTTACGAATTTTTTCCCCTTGACAGTTATTCCCAAACCTCCCCAGTCCATCTACAACATAAATTACTAAACCTTACTATATTTCTCTTCATGTTTTTTCCTTCATCTGCTTTTATCTTTTGGATGCTGAATTTAATGGGAAAATTTCTTCCTTATAAATATATGTATATCATCATGTTATAAGGTTTTTTCGTTTTCTGTCCTTTCATGAAATTAAAAGAGAAATGCTGTTTTCATTGTGGATAACGACTGACTTATCTGGCTGATTGGCTATTTGGAAGTGTTAGGGGGCCACTGTAATTCTATCAACAGAAAACTCCCTCTTCGGGCTTCTCACTGTGGGATCGCACATGTTACGAGGTAGAAGCTGACAGTCCAGCAGCACCGATTATGAGTTAATTTATTTACCTCCCCCTGCTCTTGATCCCCTCAGTTCTACTGGAGTTGGATCTATTACGCTTAATGGCATTTATAGGAAGTCATTTTTAAAATCCCCTTTCTCAGCAAAGGGGATATGTCTTCTAGTATATATACATCACAAGCACATTAATACCAGATCAAAAAGGAACCAAGGCACACTTCACCAAATGAGACCTTCATAGTATAATGAAATCAGTACCATGTATTTTCTTCTTATGCTTTAAAGAACTGAGGCCAATGCTCTTTGGACCTACGGATCCTGTCCTGAGGGAAGCACAGATGTGTGTTTCTAGAGTAAGTATGTTAAAAAGGTAGTGAATGCATGGTTAAGCCTGTATTTTGAAGTGTTTCAGGCTGGAATTAAAAACCAGTTTAGAACTCAGAACAAAGTATGACTGATAATCCTAATGATAGAGCTTAATAAGAAAGCTTCTAACATACTTCAAACCTCATGATGTTAATCATATAGAAAGCAATTACACATGTCCTTGAAATGACCTTCTGTGGCACTGACTACGGGATCTTCTCAGGTATAGCTCTGTCTTGTTTTCCACAGCCTCAGAGGTAATAACACTGGTCCTAACACAGAGCTAACACTAAAATTGCTAATTAAGTGCAAGAGAGGAAGGAGAGAATGAAAAGAAGGAGGGAAGGAGGGAAGAAGGGAGGGAAGGAGGGAGGATTGAAAAGGGTGGATGAGGGAAGGAGGGAGGGAGGGAGAGAGATGGAAGGAAGGAAGGAAGGAAGGAAGGAAGGAAGGAAGGAAGGAAGGAAGGAAGGAAGGAAGGAAGGAAAAATCCACACTCACTAAGGTTTAAAAAAGAATAAAAGAATTTTACAGAATCTAGACCAAATGGATACTTGATGTGATAACAGTGACAGTTATTTTGTTCTGAGGCCAAAAGCATGGAAATGAAGGAGGAATGCATATATTTACAAATTTTTAAAAAACTAAATCCATAAGTTTATGGACATTTAAACCAAATATATCATCTTAAAATAAAAACTGATATATTAATATTCACACTGACTACACGAGCATCCTCCAGTGTGGATAGGAGATAGGCAGGATTTAGAACTCATGCTGGAATAACACCAGCCAAACAGGAGCCAGAGTGAGACTTGCAGACTTTGTCTACCCCTGTGTGGAGCTGTGGAAGGCAAGTTACCAAAACAGAGAAAGTGATTTGCTGTGAAAATAAAGTTTAACTGCAGTTTTCTAAAACTCTATTTAGTGGTTTTCCTTGATGATCTAACCTTTCAGGAAAATAAATTGTATTGTTTACAAAATGTTGAGCTTTCTTCAAGCAGCACAATAAACAGTGAGTAAAAAATTAGATGTTGACAAGTAAATGTTAAACCCCAGCACCGTGTTACATCCCAATAATGGTACATTGATGGGAGCTGTAATAAACACAGTCCATCTGTCACGTTCTGCTTAATCTGCTCTGAGTTGAAGCCTCTGCGAAAACCCACTTTCTTTTCAAAGCCATAAGAGGGGAATTCGGATGCATGGATTCCTGTCCCAACTCCTCTGGTAACCAGCTGCATGAGAGTCATTAAATTTTTTAACTTCTCTGAGCCTTAAAACCTGGCCACTAGCCGGGCGTGGTGGCACACGCTTGTAATCCCAGCATTCAGGAGGCTGAGACCGGAGGATCTGGGTTTGTGGCCAGCCTCAGCTACCTAGTGAGGCATTCTGCAACTTAGTGAGACTTGGTTTCAAAATAAAGAATAAAAAATAGGGCTGGGGGTATAGCTCGGAGGTAGAATGCCCCTGAGTTCAATCCCTAGTACCGCAAAAAAAAAAAAAAAAAACCTGGCCACTATAAAATGGGGAAGTTTACATGATCTCTAAGAAAAGTTCCAACTCCGAATAGTATTTTACATTCTAGTTACAGAAATTTAAAAAACCACAATGCCTACCTACAGATTTACAATACTTACCAAAAATGAGTAGTCTCCTATTCTAGGTTTTATCATGTAAATCTGTCATTAGTTCATTATAATCCAAACTGTCACCATTTCTCTCCCTGGCTTTCCATTCTTAGATGAAGTAGCCCATTATTTCTCTAACTTACCCTTAAAATTTTCCTCCTTCCCTGATTCCAAGGCTAATTTCTCCAGAGGAATTTTTTTAAAGATATAGAATATATTAAATTCCTATTAGCAAATTTTTATTAAACATGCTCTGATATCTATCAGGACCTATGCTCATATGGTCATCGTTACTTTTGGCAACAGCATGTTCCAGAGACATAGACAAACTCAGATTCATATGGTAGAGGCTATAACTGTAATAATTCTGTTCAATAATGTTGAATTTAATACAGTAAGCATTATTTCCACCAGTTATGGTTACCACTGTCATCAATGTTGTCATTAACCTCTACAAATGCCTCTTTAGTTTCTAAGATGCTTAGAAAGATACTCTGCAGATCAGGTAATCTCAAGGGCTCTTTTTCTTGCACCACAATTCCCTTTTGTAGTTCAAGTGTCTACGGGAGACTGAGTAAGAAATCGAGTGATTATTTGCCTTTGGTTTTTGTCTGAAACTACAAATCTGGAAAAATTACTTCATGTCATACACACCAGGTGACTAAACCCAGATGTTTTCAGAAGTGTTTGAACAAGATAGTATACAACCATTCTTTCCAGTAAGGAGAGAGCAATAAGAAATTGTATTGGTCTATATTAGATTTCTGATTTGAAAGGAAATAAGAGCTGAATGTGATGGTGCATGCTTGTAGTCTCAGAACTTGTAAGGGTGAGACAGAAAGATCTCGAGTTTGGCCAGTCTCAGCAACATAGCAATGCCCTCTGCAACTTAGTGAGACCCTGTTTCAAAATAAAATATAAAATAGGGATAGGGGTGTAACTCATAGGAAAATATCCCTGAGTTCAATTCCCAGTAGTAAAAAAATAAAATAAATTTAAATTAAAATGAGAACTTAGAAATAAGGATAAAAAGAATGTTAGGAGGGTAACGAATATGTGTTAGTATGCCCCTGCCTATTCTAATTGTTCCAACCATGTTTTTGGGTAGGACTATCTTTGGAAATATACCAAATTGAAACCAAGGTTTACCTTCTGGTTCAGAATTTCACCAAGGCCAGTGTTGGTTGAGCTTTACCAAGATTATCCTAAATGACCATCAGAATTCAAGCTCCAAGCTGCTGATCTGACTTTCAATCATTTTACCAGGGCCTCCATTAGTAGATGTGAGGAAATGCCAGTCTCTGTGTATGAGAACCAGCTTCCAGGAGCTGTGAGATCAAAGAAAGGAGGCAGGCAGAGCCAGGATCACAAGTGCAACTGATTGAAAACTTACTGAAAGAAGTATGGCCCTGGGCAGCAGCAAGACCAGTGGATCCCCATGGTTTGGGAAGAGGGTATATAAAATCATCAGAACAAAAGTGCTTCATCCTAGCCAAACTATACCTAGTTTATCTCAAGCTAACATCAGAGCTCAGGCATGTTCCTGGTGCCAGGCTCTGATCATAAAGCTCTGTATCCCAACTCTAACAGCTTTGTTTATTTACAGCATGCTGGGAAACTATGCAGGGAAATCTAACCGGGGTTATTCGGGGATGATCATGGCAATTACAACTTAAGATGGCTACAGTATGTCAAGCAGAATCCCTACAGACATCATTTCAGAGGCTCCATGAAAACCTACTGTTCCAACTATACCTTTGCCCCCATTGACCTATATGTAATATTGTAAAGTTATACTTTCTAATAAGGTTTTAGCCTTATGAAAATATAGTTTTCTAAAATAGGTCAGAAAACATAAAAGGCATAAAGTACTAAACAATAGAAAGATTGCAGCCTCCTTTCTTTGTTTTCATCAGGCCCCCCAGGGTTATCATTTCCAAGTGCTCCCAGTTATTTCATTTTCAGGGTGCATATGTTCATTTCCCAGTTAGACAGCAAGATCCTTAAAGATAGAAAGTGTGTCTTTTCACTGTGACCTTTTCTCTGGCTAACTTCCCTTTACCCATCAACTAAGAAGTGTGCTCCACAGGTACTAGATGCTCTACAGATAGATGCAATTGATTCAATCAAATGGAATTTAGCCCTAATTCTATTCAGTCCTGATTACCACCTACTATCTCAGTAACAAAGAATGTGAAACCGCCTATAACTTGCCTTGGAGATCCACAGTGAAAGAGATAAGCTTTCACACTTTGTTATTACTAGATAGCTCTTGGTACCAGCTCTAATATTTTTTCTTGTGTAGAAGCTTTTTTCTTCAACCCTAGTTCAGGCTAGTGAGAGCTCTTTTCTTTAAATTATTAAGTTATTGATTTTCCCTGAGTCATAAGCTATTCTAAGAAGTTCTAAGTACATGTAAGTTCACCAAGTTCCCTTGGACACTGGTTTTAGAGTTTCACTGATGGAGAACTATACAGATGTCATCTTCTGAGTGTACTCATAGCTGCCCTGTGCTATACAGTCAGAATCATAGCCCCAAGTTCACATATGACTGGCTTACCAAATATAAACTGCCTTTAAGTGTAGGTTCAGGTATTATTCCCCCAAGAAAAAGGCTCTCATGAAAAATATAGAATAGTATAATTTTTTTTACTTTCTTTTTTTGTAGATTTTTATTGGTCTGTTATAGCCTCACATCATAATGGAGTTCATATCGGCACACGTGCTCACAGCACTGGGGGAGTTATATGTAGGTACAGGCATTCATCTGTCACTCCCTTTAGGATAAATGGGGACACAATATTTTTAAACTAATGTTATTAGAATCTGAGTAACTTAAAACCAAAAAGAGGAGATACATCTTTGACTTTTCTGGCCATACCATTTTATGTCTGTCATTTTCAGCATCTATTTCCATAATTTCTGCTTAATGTTGATCTGAGACATCTGATCCTCTTTTCATGCAGTAAAGAAGACAAAATAACCAAATTCATTCTTGCTGTTACAGGGAAGTTCTCACTAATTGGGATCATCTAAACTTTTAATAATCTACTTGGGGAAAATTTAATCAATAATTAAGAGCAATTCAGATCATCACCCCAAAGGACTTTTAAAAAATGAAAAGCAAAATATGACTCTGTTTGAAATCAAAGAAAGAAAGAGACAGATTTAAAAAAAAATCAGAACACAATTAGTTAGAAAGACAATCTTTGTTGCTTAAATCAAAGCTCATCTTCTTACTAAGATGAATGAAACCTATCACATTAAGGCCTCTTTCATGGCTAAATTAGCTTTTACACATTAACATTGGTCACCTCACCTGCAGGAGCAAGATTATGTGGAATTATTATGGCCCATTTCAACATACAATGCAAATACCAAAGACTAGCCCCTCAGGAACTCCAGTAGACAAATACATGATCTATGAATAGGCTTAAGCAACTCTTGAAGCTCTCAAATTATGTATAAAATACAAATTATTGTATATATGCACCTTCGTCCATTTTCTTGCAAGAAGCTTCAAATTTTCACCAGATTCTCTGAGAAGTAGATGACTACAAAGAATGTCAAAGAAACACTTCCTCTGAGATCATGTCCCAGATTTGAACCTAGAAGTTTTGGCATTTGGATAGATGTAGGCCAGAGCTCAGTACCAGTGGCCCACCTAAGTCCATCTACCTAAGCTACTGCCTAGCAAACTTTACAAATCACTAGACTTTCAAAATCAGTCGGTCTAGGATGCGACTTAAGGTTCTGCATTTCTAACAAGTTCCCGCTGAATATGGATGCTACTGGCCAAAAGCCATATTTTGAGTAGCAAAATTTATCTTCCATATAACATAAGCTCCTATTCAGTCATAGGCTAGTCAAGAGAAAACAGTTTGCCTATCTATTTCTGCAGTATAATGCTGTGTATTATGGGAATCAAGAAGACATGTGATCTTTGCATGAAAATTTTCATAATCTAAGTACAAATTTTACTTAGATGAAGATAAATCAGCAAGTGATATCAGATTGGACATAATTTAAGTATAGAGTTTTGTGGTCTAAATTGTATGTTCTTAAGAATTTAAACCTAAGGGAAAAAAGTGTAACTTCTAGAAACAAAAATCAATGGGAGATGATAGGATTCAAGCCTGAACTTGAATGTACATAGGACTTAGGATCAAGGGAAAAGGGGCAGGATAAGGAGAATCACCCGTCCTAGTACAAGAAATTAATATGCAAGCCGGGCATGGTGGCGCACGCTTGTAATCCCAGTACTTGGGAGGCTGAGACTGACCGGAGGATCCAGGTTCTCTGCCAGCCTCAGCTACTTAGTGAGGCCCTCCAAACTTAGTGAGACCCTGTTTCAAAATAAAGAATAAAAAATGGAGCTGGGGGTGTAGTTTGGAGGTAAAATGCCCCTGAGTTCAATCCCCAGTACCACCAAAAAAAAAAAAAAAAAAGAGAAAGAAAGAAATGAATATGCAAAAATGGGTAGAGTAGTATAGAGTTGGTTTGGGGATGTGGTAGAATATAAACATAGCTAATAGGACCATCTTAAACTTTTAGAACTAACTGTAATTGTGTACATTATTTCTGCCATAAAAATTGAGCTGCAAGGCATGGTATCTAGTTAGTTTTTAACATTCAGTCCATGTCGGAAAGATTAAGGCGGTTTTTCATTTTTATGCATGTGCTAGCAGTGGCACATCTGAAAGTCCAAGGATACACATTAAAAATCAAATCATGAAGGGCATGACTACACTTCCATTGTCAATGATAGTAAGTGCCTCCATTGTTTAATTCACTCACACTATTTTTCAGTATGTTTCACACACATTTAATAGAAATAAATTAGTGAATAACACAACAGTGCGTTGCACAGAACTTTCCTATCATGGCATTAAAAATAATCGGGGGGGGGGGGGAACTTCTGAAAGTTCTCATGAGAACAGATTGCATCGATGTTTTTCCAAAAGAAGTGAGTGCAGAGCAGGGAGTGAACAGATCTTGGTTCTAGGCTCAGATTTTCCACTTCCTGGGTTTTAGCGCTCTCAGCTGTAAAATAAACAGGCTGAAAAAGTGGTGCTTGAGATCCTTTCCAAACCCCAAACCCTGTGATGACATTGCTTAAAGGCATTTTTCTATAGGTTAAAGCATCATTAGTGGGGGCTGTGTATACCAAGAAGTCAACAGCAGAGGGTTCACTCAGTAGAGAGGTCATGTGTCTATTTCAAGGTCAAATCATCCCAACAGTGTAGTCCAGGGGGAGGTCTATGAGGGGAAGATTCCAGCAGAGTGTCCAGGAATAGCAGACTCCAAGCTTCCATTGTAAGTATAAAAGCTCATTAAGGTTGTGCCTGGTCCTCAGATAAATGTCTGATAGCTATTTCAGGGAGCCAAAATCTTGCAAGGGTCAAGGTGACCTTATTTGTTATGTGTGTTTCTATATTCATGGATTATGTTAAGCCCAAATGTGACCTTCCTGTCTGTGTATGTTTGAGTGTGCCCCTGCCTCAAGCTAGGAACCAGAAATGTCTCTTTGGTCCACAAATTGCCTCACATACTTTTTCCTAAGTACATCTCCTAAACGCATACTCATTGCTAATGATGACCTGTCAACTGGAGAGGATCTGTAAGGTTGAGCAGTACATATTTTGGTGATTGTGAAAGAATGTGATTAGAAGCATAAAAATGTACTGTTTCTCATTGGTGAGCCTGCAAAACCAGGGAAAAGCACAGCCCAAGGGGTTCTAGAACAAAATAAAGGAGAAATCCAAAATGCCTAAGAATGTGTCCAACAGGAAGAAATTCTGGACATAAAGATTAAGGTCACTCTTTTCACATATTTGCTTTCCTTAGACTTGGGTGTATCTCTGTATGGAAGGTATGAAGAAAATCAGGAATCTTTGCACAGATGTGAAGATTAGTTATAAATAAATTTGTGGTGGCGAGAAAACACAGGACTGGAAAGAGCCTAGTTCTGCAGCCAGTGGGAAGAAGCAATTTTTTTAATAAGAGTCTCTGTTGTGCTATTAATTAACCTTTGTTGGGGTTGGCATTGTATTCATTTGGGTTCGAGAGAAAAGAATGTATGCATGGGTGGCTTGTGTTTTGTAATCTGTGTGCTGTTTTTATTACTATTTGAAAGAACATCATGCAAAATGGAACTATAAAAATCAAGATCCAAGGGGGATGGATCTGTAGCCCTGAGATTTTTGCCCAGCATAGTCCAGCACCTGGCCTTAAGCCGACTGACGTCAGCTGCAATATTTGACTTCACTAGAAGCCTGGCCAGTGGGAAAAAAAAAAACTGTCAGATAAGCCCCAGAATATGCTTAGAACTCGGTCAGAGAAGTGTTCTCTGGGAAAGAGCTATTTCTCCTCTTCCTCTGCATCCCACAGAGATGATCTGAGCCTGCAGCCTGCTTTGATGTCAGTAAGAACTTGGCAACCTGATCGGTTTCATGGGGAGCAGAATAAGACAAGCAAGAAACATAGAGAGGAGCCCCTGCCAACTCTGAAAATTTCTAAAGCGTAACCAAAACACACAGAGATATGCAATGTATGGCCCTCACATACACATTTTACAGATGAGAAACCAGATCAATATAATATCAGGATTTGTCTCTCACAATGCATGGATTCCATCAGAAGGTATAGCAGAGTGCAGGGCTGGAAATGAATCCATTCTGCTTAACTGCAAAAGAAAATGATTTGGGTTTCAGAAAGCCAATGTGAAGGAGTAAGGATAAGGAATGTTGTAAACCCATTAGGAATGCATTACTTGCCTTCCTTCCTTTTAATATTTCTTAAAGCTATAAAATTGTATTATGTTCATGTAACACACAGGCCAGTTATAACAGCAGCTAATGTGGTTATCTCTCGCTGTGCAAGAAAGTATCCAAGGAAGCTGCCTAGTGATACATGCAGTTCAGCCCAGATTTCCATGACCCAGGGTAGTTTAGGAACAGTGTGTATGTCATAGAGGTGACCATGACCCCGCCATCAACAGCAACTTCTTGGATTCCACAGGATGGCCCAGCTTCAGGCTTCAATATTGTTTAAAACAGTCTCAGAAGTCCTGATATTTAAAGTAGAAATGAGGGCTGTCTACACTGTACCTCTTCCTTTTAGCTAGTTTCCCTCTCCCTTCCATGGCTGCGCAAGAAACGCAGCCACTCCTTGGTGCAGTGAAAAGAAGAAATGGTTGCAAATGTAGGTTGATAATAAGGTAGGGGAAATTGTAGAAAATCTTAAATATTAGGCAGAGAAAAGCAAACTTTACCCTTTGGAAAAAATTTTTTTTTATTGAAAGCAGTAGAAAGTGGTATTTCAGAGGGTTAACAAGGACACTTTGTGGAAGATTGGTTCAAAAGGAGGAAGGATGGTGTGACCAGTTTGGAAGCAGTAGTCCTAGACCATCCTATACAGATGGGTGAGATGTGGATATCCTGAAGGAAATAAAATTGATGAGAAGGAAAATGAAGTAAATGTTCAAAGGACCAAAGGATGCTTGCATGAAGATTTGCTGTGATAATAGCAGTGAGCATAGAGATGGTACTTATTACTTGTTTAAAGACACATATTACACACATTTAACTCTTACATCTCTAGGGGATAGGCTGTGTTAGGAGGAAACAGAGGCACAAGGGACTTACAAAACTTGCCATGACATACACATCAGCAGTAGAGCTAAGGCATGAACCCAAGCTTTCTGTGTCCACAGTCCCTACACTTATCTAGTAATAAGTTTTACTAAGCAAACTTACTGAGATCCTGTTTCTAAATAAGGAAATAAGTAGGGCTGGTGTGTAGCTTGGAGTTAGAATACCCCTGATTTAATGCCCAGCACACACACAAAAAATAATAATAATCCATTTAATTCTACCAAATATCTGCATCCTAACAGTTCTGTTGTTTCCTATATACTTTATCATTCATATTGTTACCCAAATAAAAAAAAAAAAGAAAACAACGCAAAACACAATCTCCTCTCTCTCTCTTTGGACAAGTGACTTCTTGTTTTCTTAGTACCTGGTAAGACTGTGATAAAGGCAGAAGAATACTAATATGGAGTCACTGAAAATCTTATATTGGGAGTTCTGGGTGAATTTAACAAATTTTCCATTTTTTATCTTACCCTGATTGACATTTATTTGCAACCAGAATTACTAATTAATTCAGACTCTATTAGTTTCTTTTTTAACAAGCCATTTATTTATTTATTTATTTATTTATTTATTTATTTATTTATTTATTTATTTTGCAGTACTGGGGATTGAACCCAGGGGCATTCTACCTCTGAGCTACACCCCCAGTCCTATTTTTATTCTTTATTTTGAAACAGGGTCTCACTAAGTTGCGGAGAGCCTCACTAAGTAGCTGAGGCTGGCCACGAACCATGATCCTCCAGTTTCAGCCTCCCAAGTACTTGGATTACAAGCATGCACAACCATGCCCGGCTTAGACTCTATTAATTTCTATCCCCCTCTTGATCTGGCCTAGACTTGCAAGTGCAGAATCCTTCACACATCAAGAATGTACAGCTCTGTGACCCTCTGCATTCTTATGCCCAAAGCCCCATTTTTGTGGTTAAACTTCAAAACCTGAAAACAGAGCTGATAATAAGCAGCCATCACATGTTTGGGTAACCAATGGGTGTGGTCTGAGAGCAGAGCAGAGTTCATTATGAAGAAAATGAAGTCATTCTTGGTTAATGAAGAGGCACACCAGGAACATAAAATTTGTCCAGCTCTGTGACTCATGAAAAGCCAAGGGACACTATCAAGTCAGATAAGAGCACTTCAGGCTTGTTACTGCTCAAATCTCATTTGTATAGTTTCTATCCTCAAGGAGCTTTTAACCCAGTTGAATTGGGGCAGAAAGGAACTTTTAAAAAACTAACCCTTTCCCCAGACTGCAGCAGAACTACCTATTCCATTATGTAGAGACATTCTTTTTTACCTGAGCACCGAGAAGTGTCATTTCTGTATGAGAAGAGATGAAAATTCAGATATGTGTGCATGTAAATGGAGGTACACAGTTACTTAGATATGAATACCTTCTTCCACAATGATTTCTGGTGACTCCACGGTTGTCCACCATACTAACAGAATGATGTCATGCTTATCCTCTTGGAGTCTGGAGTTAAACTACCTGGGTTCACATCCCAGCCCTATACTGATTTTAGGTCTTGGAATATGATTTCACCTCTCTGTACATCAGTTTCCTCATCAGTATAATGGGGTGAATGGTAGTCCTCTTCATTAATAAGTAGTACTTATATACTTAGAAGGACTTAGATATGACATTAGATTTTCCTGATTTACTGACAATAACCTACACAAAGCACGAGTACAGTGACTGATACCTAGACTCTGTTTCCCACATGTTTGCTATCATTGAGAGCGCATCTTTAACGAAGTCTCAACTCTTCCACTACTAGAGGAAATATACTACACTATGCTGACCTTTTATTTTCTTGTATCTAAAAAAGAGAGGTAATATTGTTACTGTTTGATAAGAAATCAAATGCTATATATTGAGTTTAGCATATGTCCTTACCAATAGTATACACACAGTAAGTGGAAGTTGTTATTATTGTATAATTTATTATTGCTATTATAATGAAATGGCATAATTTAAAATTTAGAAGCAGGAGCAAAAAATAAAAAAAAATGCAAGGAGATAATAAAATAAGCTGGGAAATTTGCAAAAAAAAAATGTGTTTTAAAAACATATACACAAGCTGGGCGTGATGGCGCACGCTTGTAATCCCAGCATTTGGGAAGCTGAGACCGGAGGATGAAGGTTCGCAGCCAGCTTCAGCTGCTTAGTGAGGTACTCTGCAACTTAGTTATACCCTGTTTCAAAATAAAGAATACAAAATAGGGCTGGGGGTATAGCTCGGAGGTAGAATGCCCCTGGGTTCAATCCCCAGTACTGAAAAAAAAAAAAACATATACACAGGTCTACCACAAAGTGAGACCGAAGTTTTCTACATGTCTCCTGGTACTGTCATATGCATTTATAATCCCAGCTTCTTTGGAGGCTGAGGCAGGAGGATTGTGAGTTCAAGGCTACTTTGGCAGTTTAATGAGACCTCATTTGAAATTTTTGTTTTTAAAAAATAGCTTTCTACACAGGCATGGTGGTACATGCCTATAATCCCAATACTTGGGAGGCCAAGACAGAGGCATCATAGGTCTAAGATCAGCCTCAGGAACTTAAAAAGATCCTGAATCAAAATAAAAAATGAAAAGGGTTGAGGTGTAACTTAGGGGAAAAATGCCTTTAAATTCAATCCCTTGTACAAAAAGGGGACGGGGGTTCCAGAAGCCTTTAACAATAACTTTAATATCAGTCATCACCATAGAATGTTGAACTATCCTATTTACTAAGACCTGAGAGTCATTTCTCCTAGAGGTCCTCATCGAGAGTAGACTGTGTCAAGGTAAAAACAATCTCCACAGCATCCTGCGATAGATAAAGCTATGAGACCAATTTCTTATGTTGTGTGATAGTACCACATCAAAGTATAATTTAGTAAAACAATTCCATAGGGGCAGAGAGTGCTGGCAATGGAATATGCTCTGAGTATCTAGCTCCTTCCAGATTTGTTGGATCTCAAGGAAACTAGATAAACTGGAGGGATGGATGATTTCTTCATCATGAACTTCACATTCTACAAACATTCTTTTCTAAGTAGTATCTCTCAACCAAACCTTTGATAAATATTGACCATAAGATAGAAGATAGATGATAGATAGATAGATAGATAGATAGATAGATAGATAGATAGATAGGAGAAAGAAAGAGAGTGAGACTACTGCACTTTAAATCCTATTGTGAAGGAGGTCATATACTTAGTTCCCTCATTAATTATAACACCCATCAACTCCTTATCAGGAGGAGAGCTTAACTTGAATTCCTTTACTGGAGTATAAGCACACTGTAGCCCAGCATGATGGTACACACCTATAATCCCAGTACTTGGGAGGTCTAGACAGATCATAGCCTTGACAATTTAGTGGGACCCTGTTTCAAAATTTTAAAAAAATAGGGCTGGGGGTACAACTTGGAGACATCCCCCTCTCACCCCGGGTTCAATCCCCTGTACCACCTATACACACACACACACACACACACACACTTTGCATACTATGCTATTCACATTGAAGATGGAGCACATCTGATCAATATTATCTTTAGAATTAAATATTAGGTACTTGAAGATAGCTCAAAGTTTACTTCAGGTTATGTGATACCTATGGTAGATATCAGTTACTGCTTGTGGATGTCTCTGGTAAGCTGTAGTTTATCATAAATATTTTTACTGGATTATGAAAGGTAAACTCATCCTATAAAGTGTGGTTCACAAAGATTACTGATATAAAATATTTTCTCAATTTTCTGAGAGTAAAGATAAAAACACCTCCTCCTCTACCTAGACAAAGTAATAAACAGGTTATATGAGGCAAAGGAACTGCATTAAGAAACATAGTTCTGAAGAGTCACACCAAATATACATCTGTAAGAAGGACTAGAAATAATTCTTCTTAAACAAATATTGTAACTGAACATGTTAAACTCTGTTAAGCTTAGTTCAAACTTGCTTAACAGTGTTTACCTTGGGACTTGATGTATTAAATTCTGAAATACAATTCAAGTCAACAATTTGAATTTAAAAATATCATATTTGAAATTGATATTCTCTTTTTATATTGTAGTTTTAAAATTATTTTAACTGTCCTGTACATTTTTAATAACTTCTAGCTGAAAATGTGATGAATCTTGAGTTTTCACCTTGCTGAAAAATATAGTCTGATCTCAATATGCCTATCAATTTGCTGTGTAATAAGGCAAGATTGGGTGGATCTTTTCAATTTTAGAAAAATGAGTCTCATTTTGAGGAAACAATTTGAGGCACTCTTTAATAGGCTTTTACCTGTCAGACAAAAGTACATGGGAGAGGGGAATGGCTATTTTTGGATTCCCCCATGCAAATGACAGGAAAGAACATACTTAAATGTACCTCACTGACAGGTGGCTCTTGGGCGTATGTAGCTATCCTATTCTTCTTTCTCAGGCAGAGCAGAAGGCAATGGCGGTTCTGTTACAAAACAAAAAAGGGACCCAAGTAACAACCTAGAAAGGAAGTCTCCAATGTTTTCTCTATAGAAAGAAAAATGTTCTTTCTTCCAAAATGAAAATGATGTTTACCTATACTCACACTCACTATACCAAGTGGGATGCACAGATTCACTTCAGGAGCTAACTCAGGTGGGAAAGGGACTGGAGATACTGTCTCAGAAACAAGCTCTGTTTGGCTGTGTTGAAGACAGGGACAAGATTATTGAGATTTCCTGAGCAGAAGTATATATTGATGCATATTTCAGGAGAGATATGTAGACAATGATTTTTTTCTTTAGTGATTATAAGAGTATGGTTTATGCAAATAATTTAGCAAGTCATAAACTCTTTTGTTTTTTTAAACCAGCCTTTTGAGCTTTTATTAAAATCTGAGCTCTTTCTGGGTATTCGTGATTGTGCTGGGCAAGAAATACACATGGAATACATAAGCAGTCTCACATTTTTAGAAACAGAGCCTGGCACAGAAACTCATATGTGTTCTTCCTAAGCCACATATGAAGTGATATTCATGTCATCCAAAGACTTTGTACAAATCCCTTTCTGCCTGTGTCCCGCCTTCCTTTGAATTATGTCTCTAAATAATTATGGGGAAAAAAACATATAATCTTTTCTCTTAATCTCTGTAACTGTGACTATGCAGAAATCCACGACCATTTTCTGGGGGAAATACAGGAAGAGAAATCTGAAGTGTTTCCAGCATGACCCTTGGTGGAAGTACTTACTTTCATCAGGTAAGTGAACCCCACCCAACTTAAGGAAATGGTCAATTATAGATGATGATGAAGAATTTGGCCTAGGTAGAGTAGTCAAATCCAAGAATGATAAATTTAATAGTTATAGATATTTTTTATGCCACTTAACTAGTCATCCATATTCTTAACTTAAAAATAGTGAGTATTGTATTGTTTTTCACCATTCTGAAGGCTGGATGGCTGGGGATCATGTATGTGGTGACAGTCATCTGACAGCCAGAAGGTCCAGCTGGAAGGTCTGAGACAACTCCCTCACAGGTCTGGCAGTCCGTGCTGGCCGTTGCTGAGGTAGCTCAATTCTCCTCCAACTGGCCTCTCCTTCTCCAGTGGACTAAAATGGACTTCGTTATCTCCCCTCTCCTGGTTTGGAGATAATGAAGGAGGAAGTGCAAAATCTGTTAAGGTCTGGGTTCCAGAACTCACACATCATAATTTCTGTGACTTTATAGCCAACACAAATTATGTTTGGCCCAGATGTAGTGGGTGAGGAGATAGATTTCATTCTTGATAAGCAAAAAACAATGACATCACAAAGGGTATGATTCATTAGGGCCCCTTGTTTAACAATCCCATTCCTGAAATGATTATTTAATTATTAAATAATATCCTCTTAAATGAGTCTTGTGAATTTAAAAAAAAAAAAACCCTTGTTGTGATTGTTTAGAAAATAGGATTAAAATCTTGATAAATGACACTACCAAAATTATGTCCTCAATAATTTCTAAAAGAGCAGTGCTTTCTGCTTCCAGAACATAGCCACTGGTAGATGCTCTCTCTGCACATTATTTGACACTGAGCAGACTCTCAAAGAATTTTTGTTTAGTGAGTGAAAAAAGCAATAATGACATATAATCTAAAAATTGCAAAAATTCAAACCAGGAACACAGAAAAAGTAGTTTTTTTTAAGTATTCACTAAGAGTATGTTATACTTCTATTGTATCTATGAGCTCCCATGTTTAGTTCCTTGTCTTCAGATATTTGATAATTAAATGAACATTTGCTCTCAGTAGAATAAAGTAACAAATGCTGAATTTTTCTCTTAAGATAAGGAACAACTTTAAGAAAAAATTGTAGATTTTCCATTAATTCATAATCCACATAAAGTTTACACAATCTCTCTGTGTTGAAAATAGCTAAAGGTTTATCCTAAGTATTCTACTAAAAGAATACTTGTTGAAAGTAACCACCATAAAAAAATTCTTTTTTTAGTTACAGACAAGAGATCTAGAGAAAGGAATACTTTTGATAATGATTTTATTAATACAGAAAAATTTGGAAAACTAAGTTGTAAGAATGAGATTTTTATTGGTGCTATATCTGTCTTTTTGGAAATATGTTATGTGTGTATATGTGCATATATTTACGAGTGTGTGTGTTTGTGTGTATCTGTGTGTGATGTGTGTGTGTGTGTGTGTGTGTGTGTGTGTGTGATGTGTGTTGGCTACCTAGCATCTGAGCAGTTCTGATATTTGAGGTATCCCCAGTGAAACTTGATGATAGGAAGTCAGATAGTCTTGATCTTTACCCCCAGAAACTAAGAGATTTAACTGTCACCTCTGATCTTTAAATCTTCAGGTGGTGACACAAAAACACTTGGACAATGGAGAAAATATCAATGACAAATCACTGCCTTCCTATGAGTACATGAGGGTGATGGAAGGTGGCCAGGAATGGCAAAGGCTCAGTAGAGTTCCCCACCTGGGCAGCTACTGGGTCCACAGATTAGCTTATCACTGATGCTCAGACTTCCTTAGCTCCAGCTCACTGTCTCATCCTGGTTGTTCAGGGATCAAGTCTATGAATTATCTATATCCTTCCAGGAATTTCTTTTCCTACTTTGTTTTGTTGCCTTCTGCTACTGATAGCCAAGAACTAACTGATGTAGGAAATCAGATATTTTAATGTTTTCTTCCTTTAGTTAACCCCTTTACACTGATTTTTTTTAAGTGAATGAACTAAATAAGTATAATGAACATCTGAAATTCTACCCATCTAATTTTGAAATCTTCATCTCGGGAGTTAATAGGATATAATGTATTTCCTGAAGAATTAGACATCCTCCTCCCCCCCCCCAGAGGATTTCTTTTGATCAAAATGGGCCACAGAATAAA
Source organism: Graphiurus murinus (assembly GCA_004027655.1). Classification (NCBI taxonomy): domain Eukaryota; kingdom Metazoa; phylum Chordata; class Mammalia; order Rodentia; family Gliridae; genus Graphiurus; species Graphiurus murinus. The sequence goes on along the minus strand of PVLC010015275.1, from coordinate 4,071 downwards.
AAAGAGCTGTTGCATTCAAATGTACTTTTAGAGATTTAGGGGTACTAAGCATTAATACATCATCCTTGATGGGGCCATTTCTAGTGAGAGGAGTCAAATGAAACAAGGTGAGAGCTAAATGCCTGCTTTCTTATTCAAAGAGGAGTCCTCAGTCATTAAAACAGCGCATCACAGAGCATGGTGGCCCACACATGTAATTCCAGTACTTGGAAGGTTGAGACAGAGGGATCACAGGTTCAAGGACAGTCTCAGCAACTTAGCAACTTAGTAAAGCCCTTAGCAATTTAGTAGACTTTGTCCAAAAATAAAAAATAAAATAGGGCTGGAGCATAGTTTGGAGGTAAAATGTCCCTGGATTCAATCCCCAGTACCACACACTCAAAAAGAGAGAGAGAGAGAGAGAGAGAGAGAGAGAGAGAGAGAGAGAGAGAGAGAGAGAGAGAGAGAGAGAGAGAGAGAGAGAAAAGGAAGAAGAAAAAAAAATGAAAGTGAGCAAGAAACGCATCTTCTTAAAATTTAGGGCAGAGGAACACAACTCATGAAAGCCTGCTCCTGAATCTAGACTGATAGGATCCAAGCCAGACTGCTAGAGTCTGTACTTAGTACCTAAGTGACTTTGACTGAGTCATTTCTCATTTTTGTGCTTCACTTTTCTCATGCAAAACTCTATACTGTGATTTCCTTGAAGATTAACTGAATTAATATTTGTAAAGCACATATGTTTGATGTATTGTTGCTACTAAAGATGTTTGCTAATTAACTAGTATGCAAAAATAAATCCTATAGAACTGAATAGTTTTCATATAATTATGTCTAATCTCAAAACATGTTATAAATAACAACAGAAAATTCACCCTAGTTCATAGGTATAAATGTTAAGCATAAGAAAGGAAGAAAGATATATTTAAAAATCAAACATTAAGATAGTATGAAGTCTTTGTTCAGCCTCTGTGAAGTATTCATTTACTAATAAATTAATTCACTCATTGAACTAGAATAGAGTGATGACATGCTATGTGCCAAGCCCTATGTTGGGCACTCTGGCTGATGTGGAAGCCAAATTTACAGCCATGATCTTAAAGAAAGTTTCAGTTAGAATCATGCAAATGTCCTTACCCTTAAATAGCAGAAATATGAACATGATGGATATGCATGTATCACTCTACTATCAGCACAATTCACAATAGCCAAATTGTGAAACCAGCCTAGGTGTCCATCAACAAATGAATGGGTCACAAAACTGTGATATATACACACAATGTATCTTTATTCAGACATAAAGAAGAACAAAATTATGTTATTTGCAGAAAAATTGATGGAATTTGAGCATATACTAAGTCAGATTAGTGACTCTCAGCAAGTGAATAGCATATATGTTTTCTCTCATATGTGGAAGCTAGAGAGAAGAACCTGAGAAAAGAGACCTCAGATAGAAAATCAGAGACTCCAATGGAGTGATGGAGGGGGGTTAGGGGAGCAAGGAGGTAGAATAGAGATATAAAGAAGGTATATTCCTATCTGTACCTTTAATACCTCAATGTAATATATAATTAAAATGCACCAATAAAAAGTATAAAAATAGCTGAAATAACAAAAAAGCAAAAGTGAGAAATCTATTTCTCTGTCCATCTGAGAAAAGAGCTGGCAATTTTTGCTGTAGAGGACCAGAAAGTAAATATTCTTACATTTGTGGACCATATATTCTTTCTCTGTTGTAATGATTCTATTCTGCAATAACATCACCTAAGCAGCTATAAACAACACACAAATGACAAAGGCAGGCAGCAGCTAACATTTGATTCAAGGGCCATAGGTGTCAATTCCTGCCCTAAAGGCTCATGATTTTCACCCTTACAGCAAAGTTACCCCTGAGTCCTAAGAGAAGAAAAGAATCTTCCACTTTCATTTTCACAAATATTATTGTTATATACTCTTCAAAAACTCTTGTCCACAAGTCTTAGTTAGTGACTTAGAATAGTCACAAAAACAAAAGAAAGGATGAAGAAGCCGAAAGCTATAGGTACCCTTTCAGGGCTTCTATAGTACATCCCAAGGAGGAGAAACCTCAAATTCTGAGCTGCACATTTCAGTATGTTGCTAATCATGATTAATTCCTTTTGTATTCATTGTAGGAACATTAATCATGATTAATTAATTTGGTATGAATGTGGATATAACATTTAATTTCTCCCAAATTTCAGGGGAGCCTATTGCAATGAATAATTGAACAAAATGAGTGGCAGAAGGAAGGAAAAAGAAAGTTTGCAATGCAAGCCATAGAGCACAAGATGAAACAGTATAATCTGGTACTGCCTGAATGCTTATCACTTATTAATAAGTGATAGCTTCAGTAGGATATAAATACAGTATATATGTCTCTTAGTGGTACCTCACAGCGAATAGATATTTGTAGGAACAGAAAAAATCTTCAGAGCTAGAGAATGACACATCTCAGGTTCAGTCAAGATTGTTGCTGGTCCTCTACTCCTCACCTCTGATCTATTTTCCAGAATCTTTGACAGGGTGACATTTCTCAATCACAGAAGAGGAGAATTCTCAGTTGAAACCACCAATGTCTGAAATTACTTCCTTATAATAATGCTTCATTTTACAAGGTCAAAACAACAGTTTGTCATCCTCCCTTTCCCTGTCTAATATGCATACATTAGTGTCTTGGCAGAGTCCCAATTAGTGGGAAAATAATATTACTAATTGATCTGTACCTTCCATCTCCCTAGTGCCAAGTCAATGGTTCGGTTTTTTTAAAAAGTGTCCTATTTCTCTGGGTAATATCACAAATTATATTATTAACATAAAGCACATCCATTGAGGATAGAAAGATAAGAAATATATACCAGCTAAATTCCATTATACTTGTCTCTAACCAACTGTATTTTGTTGCAACTAACTGGAGATGTTAGTTCACTTCTTCCCATTTGCTGCCACTATTGGTGATATTTTAAGGCTAGGCCTACTGAAAAGTTTGAAAAAGGAAAAGGGAAGGGCCTGGATTATTAAATCACAAAACAAATAAGTGCAACCAAGTATGAGTATTACTGTCTTGCCTCCTTTTCCTTTCCTTCTCCTTCCCTCCCTCCATTTTCTCTTTTCTTTTCCACTCACCTTCCCTGAAAGTTAGCCTAATTGGAATCTACCATTTACATCATGAGACCACCATAGTAATTTAGGCTGCTCTCTATGACCCAGTTCAGTTGAGGATTCATATTTCTCTAGATTAAGTGAGTTTTTCATGTCTATGCTATATTTTTCTTTTCTTCATACACTATCTATCATGTTGAATTTCGATCAATATCTACATATTTGCTTCCATTTTTAAAACTCCCTAATTTTAGGATTTATATCTAATTCATCTTTTTGTTCCCTCTCCTAGCATTGTATCTAGCCATAGCCTGGCACATAATATAGTATGTATTAGTCTATTTTTTCTTACTATAACAAAACACCTGAGGCACAAAAACTTCCTAAAGAAAAGGTGTATTTACTGACAGTTCTGCATGCTAAAAGTCCAAGCAGCAGGAGTTATGCTCTGGCACATTGACACCTTGTTGTGGATGGTAACAGCAAGAGTACATGTGGGAGAAAGACAGCACACTAACAAGCGGGCAATCAGAAAACAATTTGGAAGCCAGGCTCACACTTGCAATAACTCTCATTAGAGCTCAGGTTTCCCAAGGGGGATATCTTAATCCCTTCAGAAGACAACTCCCCAAGTGACCTAAGGGCTCCCTACTAGACCCCACCACTTAGAGACTCTGTCACCTTCTATGTGTCCACACTGAGGATTACACTACCAATACCTGCAACTTTGGGGGACACATTCAAAGCTGTATCCCAACCAGAGCAAGTATGGGCTTACCACATGGTTTGACCTCCAGGGCCCTGGCTGGCCTTCTGTCATTAACTTCTCATGTTGATTATCTCTCCTCTCCAGCCCATGAATTCATACAGAATAGAAGAGAAAAACCTTCTGCGAGTAGTATTTTAACATCTTAATTTTCAACTCAAAAACCTCACGTAGTTTGATATTTCATATTATTAGAAAGCCTAAGC
>PVLC010015274.1:0-37687 GCA_004027655.1 Graphiurus murinus | reverse complement strand
AGTGTTGGGCCTATGCCCTCTTGAAGTAGCTGCAAGGTCTCTGGCCTAACTTCCAGGTCTCTGATCCATCTGGAATTGACTCTTGTGCAGGGTGAGAAAGTGGGGTTTATTTCCATTTTCCTGCATATGGTTAACCAGTTTTGCCAGCACCATTTGTTAAAGAGGCTATCTTTTTTCCAGCGTATGTTTTTGGCTCCTTCCCAAATTGTGAAAGTAAGGGAAGCAATTAAAAACTTTTATCTTAATTTTATTTTTTATTTTTTTATTTATTTTTTTTTTTTTTGCGGTACTGGGGATGGAACTCAGGGGCATTCTACCTCCGAGCTATACCCCCAGCCCTACTTTTTATTCTTTTTATTTTGAAACCGGGTCTCACTAAATTGCAGAGTGCCTCACTAGGTAGCTGAGGCTGGCCGCGAACCCGGATCCTCCGGTCTCAGCCTCCCGAATGCTGGGATTACAAGCGTGCGCCACCACGCCCGGCTTTTATCTTAATTTTATATGTTTTGGTATTGGAGATTGAACCCAGAGATGTCCTACCTCTGAGCTATACCCCCAGCTCTATTTTAATTTTGTACTGGTCTCACTAAGTTGCCAAGGCTGGCTTCAAACCTGCCATCCTCCTGTCTCAGCCTCCCGAATATCGGGTTTACAGGCGTGAGCCACTACATCCTGCTGTAGTTAGATAATCTTAAGCAAAAATGTTACAGGCTGGAATATAATATCCTCTAGATTCAGAGGCACCACATTTCTGCAGAACTCCCACTCCCATTACCAAACACTAATCTGTAATGAAGATCCAGGGCTCTAAACCAAGTGCACTTTATTTCCCTATGAAGATTTGCTTTTCTGATTATAATTAGAGGATGTGAATCATTCTAAAAAATCAAACAACTTAGGAAGGTCTGTGAATAAAAACAGAGATTTGAAATTTCTCTACCTTGAGGTGATTGCAATTAATATTTTGATGACTGTGGTGAGCAGAATTTGGCCTCCCATTATCCTTGCTTCCTGCTGTACTCCTGTGAATATGCTATATTACAGGGCAAAAGGGCTTTGCAGATGCAATTAGAGTTACTAATCAATTGACCCTAAGATTGGGCCATTATTCTTGATTATGTAGGCGGACCTGAAAAAAATTACACTAAATTAGAGAGTGGGTAGAGAAAAAAATGTCAGAGAGACCTGGAGCATGAAGGCTAAACATATCATTGCTGGTCTAAAGATGGGCCTGCCATGTGAGCAAGGATGCAGGCGGTCTGAAGTTCCTGAGAGAAAGAATCCTGACAGTGAGAAATGGGATCCTTAATCCTACAATCACAAGAAATTCAGTTCCAACAACTTGTATGAGCTTGGAAGTAGATTCTTCCCCAGATCCGGTAGAAAGGAAGGTGTTCCAGTCAGTGTTCTCACTGCTGTGAACCAAAATACCTGATGACCACAACTCAGAGGAAAGATTTATTTGCTCACAGTTCTGGAGGTTTTGGAGGTTTCAGTCCATGTTAGGCTGGGTCATATCTGTGAAGCATAGGGCATGGTGGTGGGAAGCAGAGATCTAGGGGAGGGGGTGAGGGACATAAATAATCCCCAAGACCACGCCTTCATTGACCTATCTACTCCAGCCACATCCTACTTGCCTATCTTCCCACCCAATAAATCCTCTAATCCTTTAGTAGACGTATACACTGATGAGATTAGAGCCCCCATGATTCAATCATTTTATTTTACATTGTCAAAACATGAGCTGTTCCAGGGGACATTCTATCTCCAAACCGTAACAAAGGGCTTCCCCACCTGCACTTTGTTTTTTGTTTTTTTTTTGTTTTGTTTTGTTTTGTTTTGTTTTTTTGTGGTACTGGGGATTGAACTCAGGGGCGTTCTACCTTCAAGCTATACCCCCAGCCCTATTTTTTATTCTTTATTTTGAAACCGAGTCTCACTAAGTTGCGGAGTGCCTCACTAGGTAGTTGAGGCTGGCCGCGAACCCGGATCCTCCAGTCTCAGCCTCCCGAATGCTGGGATTACAAGCGTGCGCCACCACGCCCGGCTCCCCACCTGCACTTTGATCTCAGCATGATGATACCCTAAGTAGAAGACCCAGTTAAACTATACGATTTTCATACTTGGGAACTTGAAAACTGAGAGATAATAAATGGGATTCATTTTAAGATATTACGTTTGTGGTGTTATGTTATGGCAGCAATAGCAAACACAATTACAATCCTTTAATGCATCTCATTATCCATATATACATACACTGAAACAAATGCACATAATATATATGTGTAATCAAGTGCACACGGGGTTTTGTGAGCAATTAAAACAATTTGTCTTACTTCCACTTACCTTCTTCCCACACTATCCCCTTTCATCTTCTTTAAGCAGTATTAGTAATTTGAAGTTTATAATTTCTTATATTTCTCTTTGGTAATATAAATCCTTATAATTCTGTGATATTGTGATATAATGAGAAATATTTATTTCTGCCTCCAGTTCCTGGCGTAGAGCTCTTAAAACCCTTTTAGTTTCCTGAGTGATGGGGTTCTAGGAGCATCTTTTTTAGAATAGTCTTTGACCCCAGATTCTAATTCACAGCTCCTCTATCCCTTGGAATTTTTTGGGTGGCAGGAGTGTCTTTTGTTCTAGCAAGATAATTCCTGGTGAGATCATACTTGGAGGCTGGTCACCAGAAAGACCAAACCATGATTGGGACTTTCAGCTCTACCTCATTAAGTTGCTCACTAAGGGACTCACTAAGTTGGTGAGATTGGCCTTGAACCTGTGTTCCTCTTATCTCAGCCTCCCAAGTACTTGGAATAAAGGCATTCACCACCATGCCCAGCTCACTACCAATCTTACTAACATGTACAGGGAAGGAGGAGGGGTAGCTGGGTGGGATGCAGAGGAAAATATACCAAGCGCTGTGTGCATGTATGTTTGTATCACTTTGAATCTCACTATGATGTATAACTACAATGCACCAATAAAATTACGTAAAAGTAGACCTTTAAATGTAAGAAAGTGTTTTATTGAGCTCTGTGGGTTGTCCTAGTAAGTTGATGAAACAAAGAAGTAGGTTGCTAGAACAGTGATTTATAGCTGGCCAGTCAAATACAGGTGGCAATCTGGAACTTATGATTGGTACCTGAAGTTGGGGGGCAGTCTTGTGGGACTGTGCCCTTAATGTTAAGGGTCTATACTAACTCGTTACTTAAAGAATACTCTGTATGGGGAAGGGGGGATGGGGAGAGAGTTGGGGCAGGGGGAGCCCACCAAGGACTGTGTGCATGTATGTCACTGTCAAAATGATTTAAATTATGATATGGGACTATAATGCACCAATAAAAGCAAAAATAAAAATAATAAAATAGAGTCAAGGCTATAGCTCAAAGACAAAATGCCCCTGAGTTCAATTCCCAGTAACATAAATAAATAAATAAATAAATAAATAAATAAATAAATAAATAAATTAAATAAATAAATAAATAAATAAATAAATAAATAAATTGAATCATAGGAACCCCAGTTAGTGTCTGTAGAGATAAGAAAATTAAACAATTTTGAGAAACCCTCCACATTTGGTGGCTAGAAATGTGTTGAGTGTGTGTAGTTTAAGGAAAAAAATCTATTTTGTTCCTATTATGCAACCTTCAACAGTTAGCAAATTGACTTACACACAGCAGTTATTCAATCAGTGTTTGATTAATAAATGCAATGGACATTGTATCTAGTTTATCAGGTTTTCATTTTCTCTATATTATTGGAAAATTAAGGAAATCTATGTGTCTATCAATTTACAGAACAATAGACTGAAAAGGACGGGAAAAGTCAGGATATAACCATATTTATGCCCCTCCCTTTGGGAATTCAACAATTTATTGGTGAATTGTTTGCACATTTTGAAGAAACAGCCTGTTTCAATACCATGTAACCTATTCCAGATCACAGAGTATCATGAGAAGTTCTGGAAAATAGCAGAATCCAAACTCTCTACCCAGGAGAAAATAATAAAATGTTTGACCCATGCCAGCTATAAATTCTGAAGCCAACTGAGCATTCTACTAAAACGAGACCCATTCTGAAATGTATTAAACACATCACTAATTGATCCAAATGGAATAGGAACACAGTTAGTCTGTTCAGGCTGCCATGACAAAATATTACAGGCTGGATAACAATTTCTGTTGCTCAACAACAGAAATTTATTTTCTCACAGCCTGAAGGTTAAAAGTCCAAGATCAGGGTGCCAGTATGGCCAGTTGTTAGTAAAGGCTCCACAGGCCTGTAATCCCAGTACTTGGGAGGCTGAGACAGGAGGATCACAGGTTCAAGGACACCCTCAACAAGTAGTGAGACTCTCATCAACCTAGAGAGACTCCGTTTTGAAATAAAAATAAAAATAGGGCTGGGGTGTAGCTCAGAGGTAGAATGCCTCTGAGTTCAATTCCCGGTACCAAAAAAAGGGGAGGGGCTTCCTGGCTTGCACATGGCCACCTTCTAACCGTGTCCTTACTTGTTCTTTTCTGAGTGCATGCACACAAGGAGACAAAGTATTCCCTGGTGTCTCTTCTTACTGAGCACTAATCATATTGCATTGGGTTCCAACCTTATTACCTCATTTAACCTTAATTACCTCCTTACAGGCCCTATTTCCTTGTCACATTGGGGGTTAAAACTTCAGCACATGAATTTGGGGGAGACACAATTCAGTCTACAGCAAACACCAATGGAATATGCTGTGTCTTCCTCATACATCCTTCGCTACTTCTTGCTCTAGCATACTTGACTGCCCATTTCATATAAAAAGGGAAGAATTGGCCTCAGCCTCACTTGTGTCTCCTGTTGGCCATAGGACTGGAATTAGTGGTGCCATTGGTAGTCACCATGATCCCAGCACTGTTTATGGCATGCATACCAGTATTACCTGAAATTCTGGCTTGGACTCTGTCCTCATCTTCTTTTAAGCCCATTGATACAGTGACTTGTAGGAACACAAGTACACATTATTCATTTTGTACACAAACTCTGAAACTTTTATCTTTCTGGTTTCAGTGTGGGATTATGGAATTTATGGCAACAGGATGACTGTTCAGCATCTGCCTTAATTCAGATATGGTTACTGCACAAAATCTTTGATGGTAAGCCTTTTGGGCTCTCCAAAGGTGATGTGCTTCCTCCCAGTGCCTTCAATCTGCTCAACATTCCACATATCCTCTCCAGGTACAAAATTCCCTTTACAAAAACAGCACATGAATTTGGGGGAGACACAATTCAGTCTACAGCAAACACCAATGGAATATGCTGTGTCTTCCTCATACATCCTTCGCTACTTCTTGCTCTAGCATACTTGACTGCCCATTTCATATAAAAAGGGAAGTTTTTTTCATACAAAAACTGTAATGGGTATCTGAATACCAGTTTGGGAGCAAGCTCCGATTCCTTACACAGTCCCTTGGCAGAAGAAAGTTCCATTTTGTAGATGAGAATGTGACATTAATCTCTGAATCTATGTTCACTTCCTTCAACTCCAGGCCAAAGAGTAACTCCAAACTTTCAGTGGCTCTCCTGAAGACCTCAGAGAAGAGGTACTTGCACTGTTAGAAGATATGCAACATTTTCTTCTTTCTTGTTGTTAGTACTGGCATTAGTTGTGTCACTGGTAGTCACCAAGGCCCCAGCACTGTCTATAGCATTAATACCAGTATTAATGGTATTAATCCTTGTACTTAGGATCACCCTAGCTCTTTTAAATTTGTGTATGTGTGTGTGTTTTACTGGGGATTTAACCCAGGAGCATTCTGCCTCCTAGCTATAAGTCCAACCCTATTTTATTTTTTGTTTTGAAATGGTTTCACTAGGTTGCTGAGAGTCTCACTAAATTGCTAAAACTGTCCTTGAACCTGTGATATTCCTGTCTCAGCCTCCCAAGTACTAGGATTACAGATGTGTGCCATCACATCCAGCTTTAATTTTTTGTTTTAAATTTTTATTATTTTTATTCGTGCATTGTTATTATATACCATAATGAAGTTCAGAGTGATAGAAGCATATAGGCACACAGCACTTGATGTGTGTTCTGGATCCCACCCTGCTCATCCTCCCTGAATATAATCTTGAAATTGATATTGATAACATCATATATGAGCTTGGCATTATTTGAATTGTTTCCTTCATCAATAAAAGAGAATCTTGATAAGTTTTTGAGGCTGGCATTGAACCTTGCATCCTCTTGTCTCAGCCTCCAAGTACCAGGATTATGGGCATGCACCACTCTACATGGCTATTTCTGCTTTTTTTGATGGACTCCTTCTTCTGGTTCTTGAGCAAAAGGGACACCTTCAGTGCAGCCACATTATTATTCAAAATATCCCTGGGCCTGAACTCAGTAGCTTGCAGAGCCTTTCTACTCAGCTGCTTGCTCTGTGAGGCACCTAAGGCAGAAGTCAAGGAGAAACAGGGATTCTAAGAACACCAAGGAGCACTAAATGCCCCATCTGCAGGTTTTCTCTGTAGGGAACCTGTGATGTGCTAACAGGAGAGTGGGGAGAGGGCCTCCTCCTTGGCCTCAAGAGCCTGATTCTCACCTCTGGCCTGGCAGTGTTTCTCATGGGCTCTGCTTAGATGCTTTTGATCTTGAAACTTGCCTCTGGTCAAGAGCTCAGTAAGAGTGTGGGCAGGAAAGCTGCAGATGTTGGCCCAGTGGAGAAATAGAGTGCAGTCAGTATTCTCACTGCTGCAACTAAAACAACCTGATCACAACAACTTAGAGGAAGGAAAACTTATTTGCTTATAGTTCTGGAGCATTCAGGGGTTCAATCCATGTTAGGCCAGTTGAAGTCTGCAGAGCTCAGGGCATGGTGTGGGGAGCAGAGAGAGAGTGTGCACACGTTTCTCTCTCTCTCTCTCTCTCTCTCTCTCTCTCTCTATCTATCTCACACACACACACACACACACACACACACACACACACACACAGAGGCCATAAGCAAGACAGAGAGAAAGAGGAAGAGGGATGGCATGTAATCCCCAAGGCCACACCCCCTGGGACCCCACCTCAGCAACCAAGCCTCGCCTCCAACATGGCTGCTTTGTCTCCACAAGCCTGGCCCCATTCAAATTATCATCTTCCCTACCTTCCACAAGGAAAGTTCTTCTATATAGCTTCAGTAGAATTAGGAGAGAAATTAAAACCATCTCTCTCGATTTCCTGTGGAGGTATGATGATATCTAGGAGGACTGGGGTAGATTTAGCTTTCCCTAGGTATACCTCTGTCTTATGGGTTGGGCCTACCTACATTACTCATGCCTGAACTCTATTCCTGGGTTCTGAATACTCTCACAGCCAGAAATCTCCTGTTCACTTTGTGGACCTATCTCCTGAGACCCTAAGTTGGAAGCAAGACTCTAGAAAGCAATTTCCAGAGCCTCTAGAACTCAGGGAGGACAACAGAGATATAATCTCTGGGATAGTGGTCCCCTCTATTCTCACCTAAGATCTTCAACTAACTCCAGGCAAGGCCTTCTCCTGCCATATGCTGACCTGAGGACTTCCCCCTCAGACCAAGGTACTTACTTCTTGGATGTCACTGTTAGCTATAGAATATATCCTGAAGAGTCCTGAATTAAGGTTCAGAATTGATGCTATTAAGTCATGAGGTTCATAATCTCATCAAGGGATAAATCCATTGTGAAGTATTTACTGGGTGGGACCTAGGCAGGTGGGAGGTGGCTGGAGAAGGTGCGTCCCTAGGGGTGTGGCCTTAGGGATTGTGATTTTGTCTTTGAATCATCTTGTTTGCTCTCTTTCTTTCTACCTCTATGGTATAAGAACAGACCCTTGGTCTTCCTTATCTCTGCTTTCCGCTGCCATGCCCTAAGTTCTGCAGGTGTTACCCAGCCTGACATGGACTGGAACTCTGAGATCTCCAAAAAATTGTGAGCAAATAAATCTCCCTTCCTCTATGTTGTGTAGTCAGTTCTTTTGTATTATAAAAATAAGAATGTTGGTTGAGACACTGAGGAAGCAGAGATGGAGTACAACCAGGATGACCAATAGGGGCCAGTCTCTGCTGAGTGTCCTCTTATCTGTGGTGGGTGGGTGGTTTTCTTAATTCTACCTTGATTCAAGGCTGAGACTGAGCCCTAGCCAATCTATTAGCCTATAATTAACTCCCTCAAATCAAGGCCCCAATTCCATGATGCCCCAGAAGAGGAAGCAAGGGATGTGTCAGCTATACAGCCCTACCAGCATCCCCCAGAGCTGACATCAGGGGTAGGACTCTATGGGGCCCTTTTTGGTTAGAAATGGATGGTCCCCGTAAAGTTCTAAAGAATTAATCCTACCGAAAGAGAAATCCATCCTTTGCCTTTGGCTCCTGGGAGGCAATATTAAAGTTCTCGAATGCCCTGCTTGATAATAGTGTCATTGTTTATCTGGAAGCCTTGGGATAAGCCACATAGTCTATGCTAAAATTTATGACGGAAGCTTTGGGCCATATAGATGGACTTCAAGAGGAGTTAAAGACCAAAGTTAGCCACATGGGTGATCAACTATGTCTTCACGAATTAACATCAATAAAAATTCTAGCAGGCAAAGCTCAGACGAGCTTCTTCTGCTAGTATTATTTCATGTGTATTGCCACACATTATTGCTAGAAGTTATCCCTGTCCATGACTCCATAAGGAAAAGGCAAATTGAAGCTCTGTACATGGAATTCCCTTTGTGCTTCTTTTCCCAGTTTATTTTAATCTGAATCCTTTCACTGTAACAGCCCATATCATGAGTATATTGCCTTTCAGAAGTTTGAGTCCTTCAATCAGATCACCAAATCTAAGGTTGGTCTTGGGAAGTCTTAAACTTGTAGTTGGTGTCAGATATGAGAGTGGTCTTAGGGACTGCCGAATTTCACAGGTCTTCGCCTTGGCCACTGGCAAGATCAGGGATTCCTTTCTCTGTAGACTTTTCTCTGTTGCCTTTCCTCTTAGAAAAAAGGTTTCACCTTACATAAAATGATCAGGTGTGCCTACCTTGAGCCTCTAAAAGCAGACAGCAAGGGTTAGGGTCTGAGCACCTTTGGGGTTGTATGGTCTCCTAACTCCTCCATCAACCTTCTCACCTTAACTCCTGGAAGGACATGGGACTCCTCTTTGAACTGACTTGAGGCTGACCACCCAGACGAAGTTCAAGCCTCACAGAGAGTCTCCTGAGGAGGAAATAATAGGGAGCTTCAACCAGACAGCCCTGCTGTATATGAGACTTCCTCTATTCTGGAGTGAGTAGTTCGTTTTTTCTTGTCTCAAGGTCTCTACCTTGGCTCCATGCAGGGTACTGGTTCTCTCAGACCTACTAAACTGAGTTCCTCCCACCCCCAACCTTAACCAAGGCCTCACCATCCTAAGATCTTTGCAGAAAAGTAAACACTTTATTCTGCTACCCCTGTGTTTCAGTCATTATTTTCACTACTGTGACCCCAAATACCTGATGACCACAACCTAGAGGAAGATTTCCTTGTTTGCATTTCTGAAGATTTCGGTCCATGTATATTTATGCTGGCTGCCAAGCAGGAGCCAGGGCTACAGGACCTTACGGCATGATGGCAGGAAGCAGAGGGAGGAGAGAACTTGTCAGTCATCTCGTGGCAGCTGGGAGAGAGAGAAGAGCCAGAAGCTGCAGCAGATTGCACCTGAAACACTGTCCCTGACCATTTACATAGGGACCCTTCCCCAGCAACCAAGTCCTATATCCAACATGGCTTCCTCCAGTGCATAGTACAGGAACATTTTATATCCAAACTACGAGACAATGCAAAGAGGAGTCCCAGGCCTTCCAGTAGTCCATAGTTTGGTTATAAAAAAGGTCCTGCTTGGGGTCTTCCAGAAATGGTAAGAACTGATAACAGGGGTGGGGCTCTGTGGCATCTTCACTGTTCCAGAGTGGATGGTCTTCAGAGTACTCATTTAGGGTCCTTATTTTGACTTCTGAAATGAAATAGACCTCTTTTCTGCAGATCTGAGGCTTGCTTCCTTGGACTATGGCTCTCACCTCCCAGAGACCTCTTAGGAAAAAGTGCAAGAGCCTCATCCTGACTGAGGCCTTCAAGGATGATAGCAGGTGCCAGCCAGACTCTATGGGGCCCATTATATTGGTGGTAGTGTTGCCTCTGCCTTTATGCAGGGGTTAATCCTTTGACTGCCATCATGGCCTAGGGTCCTTTGCTGATCTGAGACCTCCACAACTAAAACCAATTCATTTACCTCCCACTGCCTTGAGAAAGGATTAAGAAGCATTGCTGGAGACAGATGGCCACCTCTCCCTTGGATCTTCTAGGAATGACAGTAGGGGTAAGGATGTTAGGGATTTATAGAGGCTCATCTGATCTGAAGATAAAAATGTTCCCTGCAAAAGTTAATTCTTATAGCTGTGTATGGTGATCCATGTCTGTAATCCAAACTACTGGGGAGATCGAAGCAGGAGGATCACAAGTTTGAGACCAGCCTTGGCAGTTTAATGAGACCCTGTCTCAAAATAAAATTTAAAAAAAGAGGATGAGAGCCAAGTGTGGGGCACATGCCTATAATCCAGGGAGGCTGAGACAGGAGGATCAACACAGTTTCGAGGCTATCCTCAGAAACTTAGTGAGACCCTGTTTTAAAATTAAAAATAGAGCTGGGATGTAGCTCGGAGGTAGAATGCCCTTGGGTTCAATTCCCAGTACCACAAAAAAAAAAGATGATGAAGATGTCTCTCAATGGTAGAGCACTGGCTTAGTAAGGGCTCCATCTCCAGTACTGCCAAAAAAGAAGAACAAGAACAAGAAGAACAAGAAAAACATGTTTCCTATTTTCTCTTTAGCTTTCATATATGAAAGAAAACATACAACTAGAGAATATTATGCTGAGATCAGCCATTCTCAGAAAGTTAAGGGTTGTATATCTATTATTTTTGTTCTTTTTAAAGTGAATAGATAGAACTTCCAATAAAATCTTGACCAAAGTGTAAATATTGGGCACCTGGGCTACCTCACCCTTGTTGGAATTACCCTAGTGCTTCACCATCTTATATACTGTTGCTGCTTTCTTACTTATGTGGCTATCCAGTTGAGGATGTTTTGGTGTTCCTGGGTTATTGAGAGACTTCTTTGAAATGTGGAATTTAAAAATGACTTTTGTTTTTCATTGATTTAAATGACCCCCCCCCCCCGCTAAGGTGGTTTCATTTGTAAACACGGTAACAAAACTCAAAAACCATGTAGCAAGTGAGTATGCTGTTGAAAGCATTCTTTGTGGGTCTGGTGTTTCTGCACATCTGAGCACAGGGCATTTAGAGCTTAGTTCAAGAATGTTTGCAAAGCTGTTAGAGGTCAGGGAACATATTTGCTTATGATCCAGGGTAATAATGCTAGAACCTCCCTGCCCTCCCCTAAAGACATTCCCAGGAGATAAAATTAATGTTTCTCTCTGGGTCAGAGGACAGGTTTGCTTCCTAACCAGGACAATAATGATAATGGGTTCCTCCAAGGCATGTTTGGTCAGGTTTGTTAGAAGTGCACTTATAAGACTGAGGGATTTCTAAGCTCAGAGTTTCTCAGCTGTGGCACAGAATACCAGGTAGGGCTTAGGAAACAAGGTGAACCAATGTCAACCTGAAGCTTGTGCTGCCAGCTGTGTCAGAAGTAATAAACTTTCTAAATCCATTTGAGCTCACCATCTCCTTACTGGCCACATCTATGAAAGTGCCGTTCAAGCTTTCTTGCTGCTAGTATGGTCACTATTGCTTAGGAACTGCTTAAAGAGTTGATCCAAACATTTAAAGATTCCAGACTATTGGGATGAAAAATAATTTAGTAGAAACTGTAAATAATAAATCGCTTAATAAAGGTGAGAAAAAAATCTGTGAAAACCAGAAATCAGTAGCTCTAGCTTTTGGAGAAATAAGATAAATTGTTGAGGCACAATGACTGTATTTAGTAATAAAAGCAATGTTTGAAATCCATTCAAATCAGCAGGAGGAATAAAAGTGATTCAACAGCAACTTTATATGAAGTGAAAAAGTGATAGACATGTTAGGGATGTGGGAGAAAGAATGGAGTACTAATGCCAGTGTAAGGGCCAGTTCCGGTTATACTAGTCCTGGGTTCACATATTTTCCATGTTTCAAAGCATGGAAATTTATATATATATATAATGCCAACCCAGACCAGTTCAGTTTCCAGACAGGGGAAGATTTCCAAGAATGGGAAGATAACAACCTTCCAGGTGACAGTTGTACCCACTCTCCCTTCCATGGAATTTGTTTATATCTATGACCGTCTTCCATTCTCAAATAATAGCTGATGAAAATAAAAATAAAATGGGGTTGGGTAGCTCCAAGGTAGAATGTCCCTGGGTTCAATCCCAAAAAAACCAAAAAACAAAAAACCCAGTTGACATTGATGGTTTGTTTCTGCCCTCTCCGTTTATATCCCTTACAGAGTAGATTTCAATCCATGTTACACATTGCCCACTCCCCAAAAGTGGGATCTGCAAATCAGATTCAGCAGTGGGATATGGGAGATGGGTGGAGAAAGGGTTTACAATCAAAGTTATGAAGTGCCTTAAACACTGGACTCCCACCATCTTGTGCCTTAGAAACTGAATTCCCACCACTTTTACAAGCTCAGGATAAGATGGCCTTCTGAACTCACTCAGGGATACCGATGTGACCAGACATCCATTCCACAAATGACTTCAGACATCATGGACAGTGAATAGCATTAACCAGTGTGCATATCTTGGAGTTTAATGTGTCAGAGTTCATCTGAAAGCCTGATATACTAAGAGGGATGGAGACCAGAGGAGTGTAACCTGAAATTAACCTGAAAGAAGTCTCAGACTCCAAGAATCCTTAAAACCGATCATTCTGAATACTCAAAGCCCAACATGCTGATATCAAGTGAGCCACTCATGTGAAGGACAGCAGGACAGATTGAAGTTCCCACGTGCATGAAGAACAGTTCTGTAGGCAGGCTAGTAGGAGAGGGGAAAGTGCTTGGAAAGAGAAATGTTTAATTAGAAATTTTCCAATGAACAAACTTGAAACATCTATGAAAGATGGACGAGGCATAAGGGATTGTCTGAGTCCTATGAAGGCAGTTATGAAGGTCGAGGGCTTTGACACAAAACCATGGGATTTATTGAGCCACGTGGCTTGAAAAGACCAAATGTTCATGTGTATGGAGCCGCCAAACCTTCCCTTCAGTAACAAATAATAAGTATAGGGTTCATGTGTTAGGTTTTTATGTCAGAATTATTTAATTTTAAACTTGTTTTATATTTTTATTGGTGCAATGTAATTATACATCATAGTGAAATTCAAAATGATACAAACATAGATGCACAAAACATGTGGTGTGTTTCCTTTATTAGAGAGATTGGTAGTGAAACCTTCATGTATTGACATAACCTTATTTGAACTGTTCTCTCCCCCAGTCTTCATTTTTCCCCTCCCTACCTTCCACCTCCAATTCCCTTCCACTATTCTACTGGTCTCTCTCCTCCTTTTCATGAAGTCCCTTTTATTTCCTATTTTCTTTCTAGCTTTCACATATGAGAGAAAATATAGGACCCTTAACTTTCTGAGACTGGCTGATCTCACTTAGCATAATATTCTCCAGTTCCATCCATTTTGCTGAGAATAACATGATTTTGTTCTTTAGGGCTGAATATAATTCCATTGTGTGTATATACCACAGCTTAATTATCCATTCATCTATTGATGGGCATATAGGTTGGTTCCATAACTTAGCTATTGTGAATTGTGCTGCTATAAACATGGACATGTATCACTATAGTATTCTGACTTTGATTCTTTTGGAACGATATGGCTAAGTCATATGGCAGGTAGTTCCATTCCTAGTTTTTTGAGGAACCTCCATACTGATCCCCATAATGGCTGTACTAATTTATAATCCCAATAGCATTTCAGCATTATTTTAAAGCAACACCAATTTAATTGTGGAAAACTAGCAAAATATATATAAGCCTTAACCAAGCAATGTGTTTGATGAGACCATCAAAAGTTCTTTAGTATGTCTGTGATGTGGTTGATTTATCCATTCCACAGTTGAGATTTGATATGTTGTGTTTATGATCATTATCAATAATGCTGTATTACCACTCCCTTTACAAGTCCTTTCCTAGACATACATATTCATTTCTGTTAGGTATATATCTAAGAGTTGAATTCCTGAGACATAGGGTATGTGTCTGTTCATCTTTAGTAGACATAGGGAAACAATTTTCTTAAGTCATTGTACCAAATTCCACTCTCTTTCCATGTGAGAAAGTATTGATTGCTCTAGCCTCTCCAACGCTAGGTTTCTTTTCTTTTCTTTTAGACATTTTGTTTTCTATGTAATGGTACCATGTAGCAGTTTTATTTCATTAATGAATTAATGATTAGTATCTTTTCATATGATGAATGGGTGATAGTGTCTTTTCATATCAGTAATAGTCAATGATTGATGGTTTTAGTTTTATTATCCACTTATGTCAGAATTTAATATTCATTTCTGATGAATAAATAAATTCTAGATTCTAAACCTTTAATTGTATTATGAACCCTGAAACTGACACTAGACAATCATAGCCCCAGTAACTTTGCCACCCTGATATGCTCAGAGACAAATAGCTTATAGTGTAATGTTCTTCCCATGTTATTATGCAATTGTTTAAAATAATACTACAATAAAGATAATTATATTGCCCAAGTACATGTTTGGAAAACTGATTAGTCATGCCTCTGCTCCTTATAATTCACCCTTCCATAAGTATGGGGTACCCAAATTTCCCTTCTTGGCCCCTTACCTGTTACCCTGATTTCCCTCATTCACCATCTCACCTCCCATATACACTGATGTTTCATTATCTAGATATCATATCCCCTCATTATCTAAAGACAAAGCATGGACCCTAAACACCTTTGACGAAGGCTGAGAATACCCATTTCCATTCCAAAAACTACTCCTCTGCTCTTTGTCATCATTCTTTAAGTGTCTAGATTAGAGAGACAGTGGGTAGACTAGTGGAAGGGGATGATGGATGAAAAATAGGAGGTGTGAGGAAGGAAACAGAATTTTGTTGAGGCTATTCTTTAACCTGTGATCCTCCTGTTTCAGCCTCCCAAGTAGTAGGATTATAGGAGTGCACCACCATGCCTGGTTTAAGGACAGTATTCTTATATAAAAATGGTATGCTGTTGTTTCCAATTCTAGGGCTCCCCTATGAATGCTTTGGAAAGCCCTGTATTGGGTAAGTTTCCCTTCAGATGCAGGCCTCACCATCTATTTCTTTTCTTCTTTTTCTTGTACTGGGGATTGAACCAAGGGGCATTCTACCTCCAAGTGACACCCCCAGCTCTATTTTTATTTTTTATTTGGATACAAGGTCTCACTAAGTTGCTGAGACTGGCCTCAAACCTGCGATCCTTCTGTTCTGTCTCAGCCTCCCAAGTACTGAGATCATGAGTGTGTGTCACCATGCCTGGCTCCCCATCATATTTTTACATAGGCTTCTGTCTGTACAGACTCCAATTCTGTGCTTGGCTTTCAAGCACTGTCAACTGATTGTGCTCCTCTTCCTGAAACCTGGTATATCTCACAATCATTTTTTATTAATGTATTTATTTATTTGCATTTCTAGGGATTAAACCCAGGCTTCACACATACTAAGCGAGTATAAACTATATCTCCAGGCCTTTTTAAAAATTTTTCCTTGCTTTCTTCTTTGTTTTGTTTTAGTGCTGGGGGTTGAGCTGGGTTCTTGCACACAGAGCACATGATCTACTGCTGAGCTACAGCCCCAAACCCTCTTTCCTCAATTTACCTATCTCTAGCTATTGCTTCCCTTATACAGGTATACACTGCATATCCACTCGTCTCTGCTGTTCTTGGTGTTTGTGGCTTTTGAACCCCCTGCCTTTCCCTCCAATCCACGATTCCTAAGAATTTTTCACAGATCCTTGCTCCCTTCCCTTCTCCATTCCCTTCTCTTCCTTCCTTCCTGCCCCAACTCCAAACTCTCCTCTGGGAAAGAAACCCCTGCTACTTTCTTTACCTGGAAGCTTCTCAACACCTCACCACTCAATAGGTTCTCTGCCTCAACACCTGTTGCTTTCCTTTCTTCAAAAGTGTTCTCAGTCTTCCTCACAGATGGATTTTGCTCCTTTAGCAATCTATCCATATACGTAGGAGGCTTGGAGCCTCCTACTTTCCTATTTCTGTCTCTCTGACCTGATATACAATTTCCAATAGTTTTCACTATTATCCACTTTGGATTGAACTCAGATGAAGAAAGCAGAGAGAGCCCTGAAACCATTTCTCAAAAATCAGCATGAAGCCAGGTGCAGTGGTGCGTGCCTATAATCTTAGTACTGGGAAGACTGAAAAAGGAGGACCACAGGTTCAAGACCAGCCTCAGCAACTTAGTGAGACCCTCTTTCAACATAAAAAATAACAATAAAGTAGAGCTGGAGGTGTAGCTCAGAGGCAGAATGCCCCTGGGTTCATCCCCAGTAACACACACACACACACACACACACACACACACACACACACACACAGTATGAAGCCTGGTGAAAAGGCCTTTCTTCCATTAATTTAATTTTATTTATTTACTTATTTATTTTTATTGGCACATTGTAATCATATATCTTAATGAGGTATAAGCTGGTACAGGCATACATGCACACATCTCTCATTTAACCTTTCCCCAATTCCCACCCCATCCCCTCCCCTTCCCTCCTTCTCATGTTCAGCTTAGTGATTTCTTTGCTATGTTTGTAAATGTACATCCTGTGCATTAGGGTGCCCCCCCATCACCTTCAGTTAGGTCTTCTTTGCTCATCTAAGGTATACAGCTTGGTTATCCTTCAGCATGTAAGCTGAAGTGGAAACAATTAGTGTTCCTGCTTAAGTGGCCAGAACAGAATCATGACTCCAAGCAGGTACAAAGAAAACTCAAGCCTCTTCTTGGGCAGCTGAAACACACACCACTATTCTTCCCATCTCAGTGGGATAAGGGTCAGAAGGTATTAGCAGCTGAAACGGGTCACAAGGTGGCAGCAAACCACTTTGTGAAATAGAAGAGAGCAGCGAGGTGAGCTAGAAACCTATACATCACAAAAGGCAGGCATCCATTTTTTGCAGTTCTCATAAATGAGAATGTGCAGGCCATGATGTCTTGCAGAGGACAGGCTCAGCAACATCCATAAGACCCCTGTGCTCTAAATCACCTGGAGCATGGAAAAATCTAGAGTCTCTAAAATTTGTGTTGAGGATTAAGGCAGTGATATCTGCCTCACAAGGATGCTAAGCTTAGAGTGGAATTTCAGAGGAGACTTTGTATGATTCCTTAGACTTGGCTCTGCATCAGTACTCAGTGGAGAGTGGATGCATGTTTTTGAGCAAGGAGGTCTTGCAACATACAAGAAGCTCAAGTAAGGATCTTGTTTTAGGAGGAGCTTTCTGCTGTTATGAGAGACTGAAGAGAGGCCCACATTGGAGCCAGGGGCTGTTTTCCAGATGATCAATAGAAGGGGATAAGTCCAGTTCTAGTTTACATACCCATGAGACCCTTTCCTTTGGCACAGGTTTACCTCTTTATGAGCTGGTTGCCAATCAAACCAATCTGGTTTGCCTTTCAAACCAGATCCTCCCCCCACCACCATTGTATACTGTCCTTCTGGGCCCCCAGATGGTGAGGATGAATTTGAAGTGTTCAAGGTAATCATCTCTCACTGGGACACTTTGAAATCCCCATCTTTTACTGTTCAACTTGTTTTTGTGAGTTCTAATAGGATGGACTCTTTTCTACTCCTCCAGCTTTTCCTCGTAGATTAGAATTGCTGGGTCATAAGTCATATATATATATGAAGGTATCACTACCCATGTCACTAACATGTATGGGGAGGGAGGAGTCCAAGTGGGGTGGGATGAGGAGGGAAATACACAAAATGATGTGTGCATGTGTTTTCTTTCACTTTGAATCTATGATGTATGATTACAATTCATCAATAAACGTATTTTAAAAGCCTTAATAAATCCTGCCCAACTGTTTTTCAATATGATTTTACAAATTTATCCTTCCATCAGCAATGCAGGATTCTTCAGGTTTTCTCAATTTAGCCCCAACACATGTTCTGTACCACCATTTTTGTATATGAGTAGGGGTTTTAATTTCATTTCCCTGGGGATTAATGAGGTTGAGTGCCTCTTCATACCAACAGCAATGCTGTCTCAAATACAATAGCCTTGTAAAAGCTCATGACATCTGGCAGTATGAAAGTGTCTAGCTTTGTTCATCTTCAGTATTGTTTGGTCTATTCTTTATGCTTTGAAATTCTATATCAGTTTTAGAAACTCCAGTAGTTTTCACTATTATCTACTCAGCTATAGTCTCAGATTTTGGATGGGGCTGTATTAAACTGGTAGATTACTGTAGGGAGAATTTATACTTTAGCAACAATGACACTTGTAATCCATTATTATATAACATGCACATTTGTTTACAGTATTTGCCTCTTAAAACTAAACATATAATTGGTACAGAATATTCCTACAATGCATAAATTCTAATGGTATCTCTAACATTTAGGTAAATCATCTTTCTTATTTGCATTGTTTCATTATCTTGGGATTTGGTATCCATTCATCAGGATACATGCTCTATATAGAGAGCTTTTGAAGAACAGATTCTGGGCTGCAAACATCCAGAGTTCTTGACGTAGGTGGTCAGGGTAGAGCCTAGGAATCTGAATTTAGGAAAAGTTCTGAGCGATTCCAATGCTGCTGATCAGGGGACCACACTTGAAGAACACACCTGCCTTAAAGAAAGATGAAGGAAAAACATTGGTTCAGACCCTGTCCTTGATGCTGAAGATGCAGAAGGATGCAAACATGGTCTCTTTACTCCAGTCTCTCAGATGATAGGGGAGGCAGGACCACAAGCAGATGACAATAACATCTCAAAGGAAGTAGTTGGTGATGTTAACCTGTAAGACTTGGGGCTCAGGGGTGGCTTGCTTTTTCTTAGGCAAATACAATAAAAAAAAAAACAGTGTTTAACAGGATGAATGAGTCCCTGTTGAATGTTGAATAAATATTGGAGATTTTTTTTTTTTTGGTACTGGGGATTGAACTCAGGAGCATTCTAACTCTGAGATATACCTCCTGCCCAATTTTATTATATATATTTTTTTGTTTTGAAACAGGGTCTCACTAAGTTGCAGAGGGTCTCACTGAGTTACTGAGGCTTGCCTAGAACCTATGATCCTCCTGTTTCAGCCTCCCACGTACTGGAATTACAAACATGAGCCACCACACCCAGCAATATCAGAGAATTTTAATGTGTGGCCGTGTTCATACTGGGGAAATACAAATATATGAGGGTAAGTATATGGTGAGAAATTGTTGTAAATATGGTTTTGTCTTCCTTTTTTGTCTTTTCCTTCATGGGATTCTAAACAATTCAAAACTATGGGAATGTGTCAGTAGTTTTTCATGACTTGTATTTCTATTGACATGATAAAGAAATATAATGGCTGGGTGTGGTGGCACACCTGTAATCCTAGAACTTGGGAGCATGAGATAGGAGGATCACAGGTTCAAGGCTAGACTTAGCAACTTAGTGAGACCCTCAGCAACCTAGCAAGTCCCCATTTCAAATTTTAAAAATAAAATAAAAAGAGCTGAGGAGGTATAATGCCCCTGGGTTCAATCCCCAGTACAAAGAAAAAAAGAAAGTTAGATCATAGATGTTTCAATACAAGATGTTGTTAGTAACTGAGTCTTCACTTAAGAGAATAAATGTGTATGTATTTTGCAGACATGGAGACCTCCTATCTCATGCTCCCAAGTTCTAGGATTACAGGTGTGCCACCACACCCAGCCATTATATTTCTTTATCATGTCAATAGAAATACAAGTCATGAAAAACTACTGACACATTCCCATAGTTTTGAATTGTTTAGAATCCCATGAAGGAAAAGACAAAAAAGGAAGACAAAACCATATTCACAACAATTTCTCACCATATACTTACCCTCATATATTTGTATTTCCCCAGACTTTCACTTTGATGTGGTAATTGGGAAATGATGGAACACTTGACATATTTCTTTATATAATTTTAAAGAGATTTCATGCTTTATTAGGCAATGCTTCCCTTTATTTCTTCAAGCAGAAAAAGTGCCCCCACCACCTGCAACATTTCAGAATGAGAGATGGAACAATCCATCACTGTAATCTTGCCACCTAAGGCGCAGGAGTGAGCAGGGGGAAGCTGCTGCACAACAGCAGAGGTGTCCTGTCTCCTGGAGTTTACAAGTACTTGGGAGCAAATTTCTCCTGGAAATTTCTTAGTTTCTAGGAGAGGATTTTCAAAGATAGACAAAAACTGTGAGCAGCTATGGAGAGCTGCAAAGATGCTACAGTGAGAAAGATGCTCAATTCAAGTCATAATAAAACTACAATTAGTTGTAAAGTTTCCAAAGACTACTGAGTGTTGATACCGGGACATGTTTACAATTAAGGTGTTTAAAATCAATTAAAATTTTAAATATGAAAAATGGTGAGAACGATATGATATTATATGGAAGTAATTCCAATAAGATTTGTTTCCTTATTAGGGATTTACTTAGTTGCTCTGGTTAATTTTGTTAGCTTTGTTGTTGAACACTAGTATCACAGTGAGATTTTATGAACTTCGTGGGTACAGACGTCACAGAATGAGGCCACCAGGCAAATGTTTTTCTCTGTCATTTGGGTATTTGTATATAGACTGCAATAGTAGTTTTTAAGAAATATTAACAGAATGCTCTAAGTCACTGCCTGTGTCTGCCTTAATGGGAAAAGATACTGAGATACAAAATATATGGTTTTTAAGATTAACATGTATTAACTGTATATATTAATGGTATTTAGTGTGTTACCTCTATATATGCATAGAGCATGCACTAACCAAACCCAACTACCCTTTTCCCACCCTCCTCCAGCCACCCTTTCCAATTCCTGATAATCACTATTTTACTTTCAGATCTACTTTTTTTTTTTTTTTTTGGTTTCCACACATGAGAGAGTCTTTCTATGTCTGGCTTATCTCAGTTAACATAATGTCCTCCAATTCCATCCATTTTGCTTCAAATAGCAGGATTTTTTCCCCATGGTTGAATAATACTCTATTGTATATATACATTCATCAGTGGACACCTAGGCTAATTCCATATCCTAATTATTGTGAATAGTGTCATAATAAACGTGGGCACAATAAACAATGCCCATTTCATTTTCTTTGGATATGTACCCAGAAATAAGATAGTTGAATCCTATGGTAGATCTATTTTTATTTTTTGAGGAACTCTTATATTGTTATCCATAATGAATATATTGATTTGCAGTCCTGCCAACAGTGTATAAGAGTTCTTTTTTTCTCCACATCCTCACTAACATTTATTATTTTTTATAACAGCCATTCTAGTTGGGCACGCTTTTGTAATCCCAGTACTGGGGAGGCTGAGACAGGAGGATCTTAGGTTCACAGACAGCATTAGGTACTTTGTGAGGCCCTCTGCAATTTAGTGAGACCATGTTTCAAAATAAAGAATGGAGAAATAAAGAATAAATAATAGATCTAGGGGTGTAGCTCAGAGGTCAAATGCCCCTGGGTTCAATCTCCAGTACCAAAATATAATAATAACCATTCCAACTGGCTATTATCGACAAAACATTTTGCTAATGGATGATATTGAGCATTTTTCAGATGTTTGTTGGCCACTTGGATTTCTCCTTTTGAGAAGTGTATGCAGATAATTTGTCCATTTTTAAATTGGATTCTTTGTTTTCTTATTGTTAAGTTTGAGTTCTTTATATATTCTGGATATTAACCCTGTGTCAGATGATTAGTTGGCAAGTATTTTTTCCCATTCTATAGGTTGTCTCTTTACTCTGTCAATTGTTTCCTTCACTGGGCAGAGGCTAAAAAGATATAATTGGGAATTAATTGCAATATAGAATGCAAGCAAGGTGATGGTGGATCATTCTGAGTTTTCCAACTGTCTTGTTAGTCCTTATTCTGTGGAGGAGATAGAATTTTCAATTTGGATGTTAAATCACTGTTGGTAATCTCTTATAATAATAATTATTATGACTGTTATTATTATATTTTATTTGGGGAACCATAGGCAAGTATACCAGCATGAAAGAAGGCCCAGATTAAATTATATGGAAGTGAGAATCAAGGTTACAGGTCCAGAAGAAAGTGCTAAGAGGCTTTTATGTCAAGAAATGCAAGCAGCCGGGTGCACTGGCACACACCTATAATCCCAGTACTTGGGAGGCTGAGACAGGAGGATCACAAGTTCAAAGCCAGTCCCAGCAACTTAGTGAGACTTTGTTTCCAATTAAAAAATGAAATAGGGCTGAGGGTGGAGCTCAGAGGTAGAATGTCCCTGAGTTGAATCCCCAGTATAAAAAATTAAAAAGAAAAAAAGAAACGCAACCAAATGTGTTTTCATAAGGGAAAGCCCAAAGAACAAAGAAATAAATAAAGCAAACAAGAGTCCTACCCTCATGGAGCTTTCAGTCTAGCAGGAAAGGTCTTGATCTAGTACAGGAAAGATCAGATCAGGGGGGCCTTATTTGAGTCTGTTGTGATCAAATTAAAATTGGAAAGGAGAATACGAGTTAGCCAAAAAAATAATAATAAGAGAAGTTGGGAGATGCCTCTCCAGCTGAGAGAACAGTTCTGTGGAAGGCTTTGAGCCAGGAAGGACCTGGGGGGACCCAAACAAGAAGCAGTACTTCCTGTGTGGTTAGAGTATAGTAAGTAGGAGGGAAAGTGGTGAAGATGAGAGAGATAGGTCAAACATGATCATCAGAACCATATTTGACATATCAAGTGTTTGGGACTTCATCCTGAGCCCATTGGTAGGTAGGGAGGGTTTTAGGCATAGGAATGCCATAATTAGATATATACTGTTGGAAGACCACTCTGGCTTCTACAAAATTTTACCTTTATATAATGAAAGTACCTGGGGGGTTTGTATGGGACTCAATTGTGAGGGTATTTGATCAAGGGTCCATAACTTAAAACTATATAAGGAAAAGTCTGTTGACTTGGGAGCACTTTCCTAACATATAGGACTTAATACACTGGTGATGATACCCATAGATTGAGAAAACTCATTAGTAGGATGGTTCCTAAAAGCATTGAAAATGTAATGGCCCATGCTAAGTGAAATTGGAATGCCAGAATCATTGCAGGATATGGTGAAAGAAGGAATTAAAGGGCTCAGGGACAGGGGCATGGTGGAATAGATAAACTATGTTAGAACAGAAGTCTTTCCAGATGATTGTGTTTCATGCAAAAGACCAGAGGACACATCATTTACCAAGACCATAAAGAATGCACTACTGAGACAAGTACTATAATCACTAAGACATTCAATAGCGGCTGTACTCTACCACAGGGCTGATGATAGGGAAATGCTGCTTAATATCTTGACTTGCTGATTACATTGGGAATACAGGACTCTGAAACAATAGAAGTGAAGTGCCATCTTTTCACTACCAAGAGCCTAGAGTTCACATAGTTGTAACCACAGGCAAGATAAGAATGGTAACACAGAGGTTGGACATGTAGAGAACCATGGAGATGATTAATATAACATAGTGTCCCTATGGAAAAACAGATAGACAGCTAACAAGAATATTACTCTGCTTGTACCAACAGAAAAAAATAAAGTATTGGAGGCTGAGGGAAGTCAGTCAAGTAAAAAAGGTATAAACCCTTGCCCAATTTCTAGAACAAAGCCAGTTTTTAGACCCTTAAACTCACTCTAACAATAGAGCTATGATCACACTGAATGAAGATCTCCCAGTGCCCACGTTAACTCAAACTCTGTTTGAGAAATTACAAATAGTTGGTGTAACAATCTTAATAGTTGCAGCATAAGTATTGAGACATTGAACATTTATTATTGATAAATAAGAATGGAATAGAAAGGAATGTTCTTAACTATACAAAAAACTGTATGTGTCACCCAAACAGGAGGGTCACAGGTTTGAGGACAGCCTCAGCAACACAATGAGATGCTCAGCAAATTATCAAGACCCTGTTTCAAAATAAAAAATAGGGCTGGTGTTGTGGCTTGGCGGTAGAATGCCCCTGGGTTCAATCCCCAGCACTACACACACACACACACACACACACACACACACACACACACACACACCCCATAACAAACAAACAAAAAGCTACTAAATATTTAATATTTCAAAAGCTAGATCAATCACCATACTTAAACAAAATAATGATGTTCACAATTGCCACTACTATTCATTAGTACAATGGAGAGGTTGGCAATTAATAAAGCTAGAAATAAACTATAGGAATTTGTTTTTCTACCTGAGTAATATGAAGGATTCAAGCATTAAACTTTCATAACTAATGAAAAAATTAGCTGGGTGTGGTGGTGCATGTCTGGAATCCCAGTACTTGGGATACTGAAACAGAAGGATCTCAGGTTCAAAGCCAGCCTCAGCAATTTAGAGAGATTCTGTTTCAAAATAAACAAATAAATAAATAGGGCTGGGGGTGTAGCTCAGAGGTAGAATGTCCCTGGGTTCAATCCCCAGCACCACACACACACACACACACACACACACACACACACACACACACACAATCTAAGTAGACCTCTGTATAATGACAAAAATAGCAAGTCTGATTATATACACTGGCACACACTTCTGTATCACACATGCACACACATACACATATGCAAGAACTATAAAGAAAAATGCATAAAAATTATTGAAGGCTGTAAAAGAAGTTGTGCATAATACAAGAGATACACCGTGATGAGATGGGTGGATATATCAAATGAATATTTATAAATGGATATTTATAAATCAAAGGCTATCTCAAACAATATCCCAACATTTTAAAAACAGCTTTTAAAAACAAGATGATGTTGTAAAAAAGTAGACAAGGAAACAAGGAAATTTGAAAAAAAAAAAAGCTAAATAGTGTGAGTACATTGAAAACAAGCTATCAAAGCTCTAATAGTTAAGAAACGAATAGTGATGGTATAAAAATAGACAATTGGATCATTGGGAAAGAAGAGAGACCCCAGAAACAGACCTATCAGATATGGCAATTTGTATTTAAGAAACATAGCATTTTAACTCTCTGGGGAAAAGTTGGAATATTTTATTTTACTGGTATTGAGAAAATAGGCTATTTATTTGGGAGAAAATTATATATTTGTCTCTCATATCATCCACAAAAACAAATACAAGATGAGTAAATCATTATAGGTACAATCGAAGCTATAAACATGCTTTAAAATAGATTAATTTTTTTGTGGTACTGGGGATTGAACTCAGGGGCATTCTACCTCCGAGCTACATCCCCAGCCCTATTTTTATTCTTTATTTTGAAACAGGGTCTCACTAAGTGCGGAGTGCTTCACTAGGGAGTTGAGGCTGGACGCTAAACCAGATCCTCCAGTCTCAGCCTCCCAAATGCTGGGATTACCAGTGTGCGCCACCATGCCCGGGCTCTAAAATAGATTAATTTTATGACCTGGATATAGAGACGGGTTACTTAGAGAAGATAAAAGTAATCGTAAGGAAGACAGATTGATTTGACAACATAACACTTTTTTTAATATCACAAGTAAAGATAATAGTGAAGAGACAAACTGAAAGAAAATATTTGAAATGTATATAAATACCAGAGAGGCTTGAGGGTATAGTTCAGTGGTAAAGTCTAGAATGATGTGAGTCCCTGGGTTCAATCCCTAGCACAAAGAAGAAGAAATGTGTAAAATATCAAAGCAGGGCTTGATGGTGTAGCTCAGTGGTAAAGAGAAGAAAAAGGATCCAGTGGAGGAGGGGGAAGGGGGAGGGGGAGGAATATATGGAATATACTTTTTTTTTTTTGCGGTACTGGGGATTGAACTCAGGGGCATTCTACCTCCGAGCTACACCCCCAGCCCTACTTTTTATTCTTTATTTTGAAACCGGGTCTCACTAAGTTGCAGAGTGCCTCAGTAGGTAGCTGAGGCTGGCCGCCTCCAATCTCAGCCTCCCGAATGCTGGAATTACAAGTGTGCGCCACCACGCCCGGCAGAATATACTTTTATTTTATGCAACCCATTCAGGCATTCAATAAAACCAATAGTGAAGCATATAGGGATAAATAAAGAATATTCTTGGAAGCTTTCATTATAATTATAGAGTATATAAACAATAATAATGAGTTATAGTTTTACACACATTAGATTGGCAAAATGAAAGATTACAGGTTTGCACCACCACTCCCTGTTTATTGTATTTTTTAGAAGCAGATTTTTCTTTAATATTTTCTTTTTTATCTTCATTGGTGTCTGCTCTTTATTATTCCCTGCTTTTGGTTGCACTTGTTTTTTTTACACTTATTTTTCTATTTTCTTGAGATAGAAACTTAGATATTGATTTAAGGTCTTTATTCTAATGGATGCATGTAGTACTTTAAATGTACTTCTTAGCCCTGCTTTCACTGCAACTCACAAGTTTTGATATGTCATGTTTTTATATTTTGACGCAATTCTGTTTTGCTTTTATCTCCTTTGAGATTTCCTCTTTGCACATGAAGTATTTACAGATTTGTTGTTGGATTTCTAAAAGTTTGAAGATTTTCCTGTTCTACTTTTTTTTTTGGTACTGGGATTGAACCCAGGGGCATTATACCTCCGAGCTACACCCCCAGTGCTAATTTTATTTATTTGGTATAATTGAGATTTCAACTTAGTGAGACCCTGTTTCAAAAATAAAATAAAAAAGGGTTAGAGGTGTAACTCTGAGGTAGTATGCTTCTGGATTCAACTCCGTGTGTGTGTGTGTGTGTGTGTGTGTGTGTGTGTGTGTGTGTACACATACCTGGGAGATTTGCAGCACGACTGTCAAAAAGAGAGAAGGCAAAAATCTCCAATATCTGTATAAAACAGGAAACATTACAACAGATCTTATAGTTATTAAAATGATACTAAGGAGCCAGGCATCGTGGCACAGGCTTGTAATCCCAGTATTTGGGAGGCTGAGACAGGAGGAGCGCAGGTTCGAGGCCAGCCTCAGCTACTTTGTGAGGCCCTCTGCAACTTAGTGAGACCCTGTTTCAAAATAAAGAATAAAAATAGGGCTGGGGATGTAGCTCAGAGGTGGAATGCCCCTGGGTTCAATCCCCAATACCGAAAAAAAAAAAAAAGATACTAAGGGACACTATGAAAAAACCATTAAGTTCAGAAATTCAACAACTTAAAAGAAATGGATCAATTTTTTGAAAACTGCAAACTACTAAAACTCAGCTAAAGTAAAATGAACTAACAGTCCGTAACCATTAAAGAAATTAAATCTCCGGGCCCAGGTGGTTTTACTAAAGAATTTACCAAATATCCCCAAAAGAACTATCACCAATTCTACACAGTGTCTTGCAGGAAACAGAAGAGGAGAGGATGCTTCTTAACTCATTTTTTGTGGTGCTGGGAATTGAGCCCAGGGACATTCTACCTCTGAGCTACACTCCCAGCTCTATTTTTTTTTTAATTTGGATACAGGGTCTCACTAATTTGCTGAGAGCCTCGCTAAATTGCTGAGGCTGGCTGCGAACCTGCGATCCTGCTATCTCAGCCTCCCAAGTACTGGGATTACGAGTATGTACTACCATGTCTGGCCCTTCTTAACTCATTTTAAGGCTAGTGTAATCCTAATCCTTCTCTTTAGGTACCGTATTTTAGTAATGTCCATTCATTTGGTGTCGTATGCATATCATGGACGAAGAGAATCAGTGCAGGTAACTCTTAGAAAAGTTCTTGTAAACAGTAATTGATGAATAAATACCAAGCTAGTAAAAATGCAGGAGTGGCTTCATGCCTCCCCTTCTTGTGAATAAGACCCACCATGATAATTTACCTTATGTCTCTGAGAGCTGGAACTCCGCTGATCAAGCTGGGGAGGGATCAGCCCCAGCTTTAACTCATTATCACTGAATCCTGTTTTGGGGGGTGGAGTGAGAAAGACTGCGGGAGGAGCCTGTGACAGGACCCTCTGCGTGCAAGAGAGAAGCTTCCGAGGATCTACACTCATTGTGGGGAAAGATGGCAGCGAGACTACACATCAATTGAGATTCTCGATATCCCAAGAAGGAATGCCCCCTGCCTCTGGGAAACCTTTGCCCCCACTTCAATCCCACCCCTGCCCCACACCAGGTGATGTTCTAGTCTCTGGGACCTGCACCCACCCCCCCTTTAACACCAATCTCTCAGACCAGCACCGGGCATCTGCCTCCTGAGCGAATTCCCTTCTGGAACTATCCACGTTCCGCTAAGGTCTCAGAGGCAGCAAGTTGAAGGTTGCCGTTAAATGGAGTTCTGGTTGAGTGAATGTGAGGTGGGGGTTCTTTTGAGGACAGTGTATCAGTATTGGGGGCTGTGGGGCACAGACACAAAAAATATCACTGCCCATAGCCTGCCTGTGTTGGTTTTAAATGGGAACCTTATGCTTAAGTTGCCCAAACCCACAAGCATCCACGTCCAGCTCTCAGCTCCGCTCGCTCTTCCGGGTTTTGCCCAGACCAGGGACTCACTGCGATTTCTCTCAGTTTTTGGTGTTAGTCTTGGTCTAGAAACGCACTGCGCAGGCTCCGTCTACAGAGCACTGCGCCCCGTGCGTAAGTTTGCTCCAAAACTCACCCAGGGGAAGAAGAGGCAGGAAAGAATCCTCGGAAGACTCTTTGCATAATGGCAGGAAAGTCAGGGACGTCCAAATTGGAGCCTGTGGGACCCATAGACTTGGCAAAACATATAGGAGTTAAGGAGATTGGATAGCCCTGGCACCACGTCTAGGGGAGGCAGGATGAATTGATCTGAACCTCAGTCGTGGCAGAGATTGGCTGATTGTAAGGGACCAAAGTAGAGCGGGAAATTTCCTCCGCATAAAATACTGCACTATTATAAATAATTTTATTTTTATTTATTTATTTATTTATTTATTTATTTATTTATTTATTTTGAGGTACTGGGGATTAACCCAGGGGCATTCTACCTCTGAGCCACACCCCCCAGCCCCATTTTGTATTCTTTATTTTGAAACAGGGTCTCACTAAGTTTCGGAGGGCCTCACTAAGTAGCTGAGGCTGGCTGCAAACCTGCGATCCTCCGGTCTCAGCCTCCCAAGTACTGGGATTACAAGCGTGCACCACCACGCCCGGCAAGTAACAAATTTTGAAATAATGGTATATTAATCTTTTTATTACGGAAAGTGGAGATAACAGCACATGGAACCCCACATAACCACTATCTAGATTATTTTAAACAACTCTACGAAGTATCGTTGACATACAGCATGCTGTATGTACCCAAACCCATAGTGTCGATAATTTTCGATATATGCATAAACCCCCCCAAAATGATCACCACAAAGAAGGAATACAGTCATATTGTTCGCCTTTGTAATCCTCCTCTTGCTTTGTTCCCGTCCTTAACCACTGTTCAGCTTTCTGTCGCTATGATTCGTTTTCGCTTTCTCCAGTTTTATATGAGTGAAATAATAGTCTGCAAGCAGGTGGCTTCTTTCACTCAGCATAGTCATCATGAGATACATCCATGGCATTAGAGCAATAAATCATTACTTTTTACTCTTGAGCAGTAATCCATCGTATAACATACTACAATTTGCTCTGTTGTTCTTATTTTGATGAATATTTGGGCTGCTCTCAGACTTGTGCTATTACAAATACTGCTGCTGAGAATATTCAGCTAAAACTGTTTTTTATGGACATATACCTTTCTGGTTAGGTGCTTAAAATTGGAATGGCTGGGTAGCAGGCTGGGTGTATGGTTAACATCTTAAAAATTTGTCATTTTTCCAAAGTGTCTCTACCATTTTACATTTTCTTTTATTATTTATTTATTTTTGTTTGTTTTGTGGTACTGGGGATTGATCTCAGGAGCATTTTACTTCTGGGCCACACCCCCAGGCCTATTTTATTTTGAAACAGGGTCTCATTAAGTTGCTGAGAACCTCCCTAAATTGCTGAGGCTGGCCTGGAACCTGTGATCCTGTCTCCTTGTGTCTCAGTCTCCCAAGTACTGGGATTACAAGTGTGCACTACCACGTCCAGCCCTATTTTACTTTTTTTTTTTTTTTGCGGTAGGTACTGGGTATTGAACCCAGGGTCATTCTACCTCCAAACTATACCCCAGCCCTATTTTTAATTCTCTATTTTGAAACAGGGTTTCACTAAGTTGTGGAAGGCCTCACTAAGTAGCTGAGGCTGGCGGCAAACTTGTGATCCTCCTGTCTCAGCCTCCCGAGTACTAGGATTACAAACATGCACTACCATGCCTGGCTCTTTTTTTACATTTTTACCAAGCAGTCATTGAGTGTTCTAGTTTTTCCAGAACTTCACTGACATTTTGCATGGCCAGCATTATTAATTTTAGTAGTTTTAATATGTGTGCAGTGGTATATAGTTATGGTTTTAATTTTCATTTCTCTAATAATTGATGATATTGAGCATCTTTTCAAGTGCTTTTTGCCATCAGTATTTCTCCTATGGTGAAGTGTCTGCTCAAAACACTCATCTATTTTATATTAGGGTGTTGGATTGTTACTGAGTTTTGAAAATTTGTTAGGCATTCTGAATACAAGATTTTATCAAATAAAAGTTTTCAGAAGAGCCGGGCGTGGTGGCGCACGCTTGTAATCCCAGCATTCGGGAGGCTGAGACCGGAGGATCCGGGTTCGCGGCCAGCCTCAGCTACCTAGTGAGGCCCTCCGCAACTTAGTGAGACCCGGTTTCAAAATAAAGAATAAAAAATAGGGCTGGGGATATAGCTCGGAGGTAGAACGCCCCTGAGTTCAATCCCTAGTGCCGCAAAAAAAAAAAAAAAAAAAAAAAAAAAAAGTTTTCAGAATTTTCTCATAGTCCAAAGTTTGTCTTCATATTCATTAAATAGTATCTTTCTAAGAGCAGTTTTGAAATTTTGAAGTACTGTTTATCAAATAATGGTATTTAAAAATCCTGCTTATGTTTTTGCATCTAAGGAATTTTTGCTTAACCCAAGTTCACAGATATTTTCTCATCTGATTTTTGGGTATTCTAGAAAGTTTGTTTTAATTTTAGGTCTGTGATTCATTTTGAATTGTGTTTTTATTTGTTGTAAATTGTATTCAAAGTCCCATTAATTTTGGAACCTATAGATATACAAATGTTTTAGAACTGTTCATTGAAAAAACTCTTTTCTTTAGGAATTGCCTTTTCACATTTGCTTAAAAGAAGTTCATTCTCTCTCTCTCTCTCTCTCTCTCTCTCTCTCTCTCTCTCTGTGTGTGTGTGTGTGTGTGTGTGTGTGTGTGTGTGTTTAGATCTTTTGTGTTCCATTGATCAATTTGCCCAGCTTCC
Source organism: Graphiurus murinus (assembly GCA_004027655.1). Classification (NCBI taxonomy): domain Eukaryota; kingdom Metazoa; phylum Chordata; class Mammalia; order Rodentia; family Gliridae; genus Graphiurus; species Graphiurus murinus. The sequence goes on along the minus strand of PVLC010015274.1, from coordinate 6,208 downwards.
TGTTAATACCTCACTGCCTTGTCAGTATAGCTCTATAAAAAGTCTTGAAATAGGGTACTATAAGTACTTCAACTTTATTCTTTTTCAAAGTTTATTGGCTATTTTAGATCCTCCTAATTTCCATATATATTTTCCATATATATATTTCCATATATATAGATTTTTTAAAAATCAATTTGTTGCCTGGTGTGGTGATGCACACTCGTAATCCCAGTACTTGGGAGGCTGAGACCAGAGGATCCGGGTTCGCAGCCAGCCTCAACTATTTAGTGAGGTTCTCCACAACTTAGTGAGACCCTGTTTCAAAATAAAGAATAAAAATTAGGACTGGGGGTGTAGTTCAGAGGTAGAATGCCCCTGGGTTCAACCCCCAGTACTGCAAGAAAAAAAGTAAAATCAATTTGTCAATGTTTAAAACACTGCTTGCTGATTTTGTGTGTGTGTGTGTGTGTGTGTGTGTGTGTGTGTGTGTGTGTGTGTGCGCATGTGTGAGATGCTGGGGATTGAATTGAGGAGTGCTCTACAACTGAACTACACTCCTAACCCTTTTTAAATATTTTTATTTTAGTACCAGGAATTGCACCCAGGGCCATTCTACTTCTGACGTATACCCCCAGCCCTTTTTACTTTTTATGTTGAAACTTTTTTTTTTTCGGTACTGGGGATGGAACCTGGGGGCATTCTGCCTCCGAGCTACAGTCCCAGCCCTAATTTTTTATTCTTTATTTTGAAATGGGGTCTCACTAAGTTGCAGAGGGCCTCACTAAGCAGCTGAGGCTGGCTGAGAACCCGGATCCTCCAGCCTCAGCCTCCCAAATGCTGAGATTACAAGTGTGTGCCACCACACCCGGCTTGAAACTTTTATTTTTTGAAATAGGATCTCACTAAGGTGCTGAGGCTGTCCTCAAACCTGCGATCCTTCTGTTTTATCTACCCAGGTACTGGGATTAAAGGTGTGTGCCACTGTACCCAGGTCTGACTACTGAATTTTGAATGTGATTGTACATAATCTATAAATCAAGTTGTGGATTCTTGTCATCTTAGCAATATTGTGACTCAACCCATGAAGTGTATATACTTCTATTACTTTTATTAACTTCTATTTGTTTCTTTTAATTTCTCTCATCAATATTTCACATTTTCAGAGTATATTTCTTACACACTTTTTCTTATTTTTCCAAGTACTTTCATTAATTAATTAATTAATTAATTTTGACACTGGGGATTGAACTCAGGGGTATTCTACCTCAGGGCTACATCCCCAGTCCTTTTTATTTTGAAACAGGGTCTTGCTAAGTTTCTGAGACTGGTCTCAAACCTGTGATCCTCCTGTCTCATCCTCCCAAGTACTGAGCTTACAGTGAGCCACCACACTGAGTTCCAAGTTTTTCATATTTTGATGTTATTGTAAGTGCTATTTAATTTTTTTCAATTCCAGATTGTTCATTGATTATATATTATAATAAAATTGAATTTTTATTAGTGACCTGTTATATTGCAATATTGCTAGAGTCACCAGTTTGTCTTGCTTTTTCATTTTTCTTATTTATTTTTTATTTATTTATTTTTCAGTACTGGGAATTGAACCCAGGGCCATTCTACCAAGCTACACCCCTAGTCCTATTTTTTATTCTTTATTTTGAAACAGGGTCTCACTAAGTTGTGGAGGGCCCCACTAAGTTGCGAGGCTGGCCATGAACCCGGATCCTCCAGTCTCAGCCTCCCAAGTTATCTTGCTTTTTTATGGTTCCATTGGATTTTCTACATGGACAATCATGTCATCTGTGAATTGAAAGTTTTAGTTATTGTTTGCCAATCTGGATGATTTTCTTTTTCATTTTATGGCCTTATTGCATTGGTTAAGACCTCTAACACAATAGAGTTGGTGATAACACATATCTTTGTCTTATTGCTATATTAGAAGAGAATTTTTATCAGCAGTGGAAACTGGATTTTGTCAAATTTTTCTGCATCTGCTGTGATGATAATTTTCTTTAAAAATTTTAATCATAGAATGAGTTACTTTATTTTCAAATGTTATACCAGTCTTGCATTATGGGATAATTCACACTTGATAATGATATACTTTTAATTTGGATTCAGTTTGCTAAATTTTCTGTAGAATGTTTGCATTTGTGTCCCTAAGAGATATTACACTCCAGTTTTCTTTCCTTGTGTTATCTTTGCCTAGCTTTGCTTTCAGATAGTGCCTTCCTCATTGAATGAGTTGGAATGCTTTCACATTTCTTCAATTGCCTGGAAATTTTGTGTAGAATTGATATTATTTCCTCTTATAATGCCTAACAGAATTCAGAAGTGATAAATCTCTTCAACATATATAGGACCATGCAAGTTGTCTATTTCATTTTAAGTGTGATTTAGTAGTATGTTTCAAGTTATTTGCCCATCTCTTCTAAATTGTCAGATTTATTGCAATGAAGTGATAATACTCCCTACTTATAAATCCAATGTCTGTAGATACTATTGTCTTATCTTCACTCCTGATGACAACAATTGTTGTCCTCCCTCTTTTTCTCATATTACTTTGGCCAGTGGTTTAGCCTGGATTTTTCTTCTCATAGAATCAGCTTGTAGTATTACTATTATTCTTCATTTTGGTGTTGTTTTATTTTTTTCTTACCTTCAGATTCAAGTTCAATTTGTTTTTCCTCTTCTGTTTTTCAAAGTAGAAGCTTATGTCTTTTTTTAGATCCTCCTTATTTTTACCTAGGTATTTAGAGCTATAGTTGACCTTTAAGCACCATCTCAATTATATCCCACATATGATAGATTTTATTTTCATTTTAATTGGGTTCAAAACACTTCAATTTCTCTAGTTTTTTTTTCATGACCCACGGATTGTGTAGGACTATGTAGTTTACTTTTCAAAAATCTTAGTGTTCTGGAAAACTTTTTTCTAATAATTTCTACTTTATCCCAACATGGCCTGAGAATTTACTTTAAAATCTTCAAATAAATGTAAGCTTATTTGACCTTTTGGGAGGACATCAAATATGGTCTGTATTGATTAACATTCCTCAAGCATTTGAAAAAAAGAATGTATATTCTATTGTGCATAGAATGTTCTATAAATTTCAATTAGTTTATCATAATAATTTCTACTTTATTTCATCATGGCCTAAGAATGTACTTTGTAATCTTCAAATAAATATAAGCTAGGTAGGCATGGTGGTGCATGCCTATAATCACAGTACTTGGGAGGCTGAGACTAAAGGATCACAGGTTTGAGGTCAGTCTCAGCAACTTAGTGAGACTCTCAGCAACTTAACTAAACTGTGTTTCAAAATAAAAATAGGGCTGGGAGTGTGGCTCAAAGGTAGAATGTTTCTGAGTTCAATCCTCTGTATCAAAAAATAAAAATATATAAGCTTATTATTCCTTTTTGGGTGCATCTAATATGTTCTGTATTGGTTCATATTCCTTGAGTACTTGATAAGAATGTATATTCTATTGTGGGTAGAATGTTCTATTAATTTCAATTAGCTCCTGTTGGTTGTGTAATCAAGTCTTCTATATGTTCATGGAATTTCTATCTACCTATTGTTTTGTCTATTTGTTTTATTGAGAGATGGTTGTTGGAATCTCTATAAATTGGATTTTTCAATCACTCTTTTATCAATTTTTATTTCATGTATTCTGAAGCTATGCTATCAAGACATATAACAGTTTAGGTTTGTAGTTTATTCTATCTTACCATTATGATCGTAAGATTATTCATGTCTATTGTGTTTATAGGGTGGAATATCATATATTAACATCCTATTTCACAGTTTTCTCAAGTCTTCTTTTCAGAAGCATTGTTAGTAACTCAGAATTAGCCACAGTGGAAATATTTACACCACAGAAATTGGAAAATACTGCAGGCCAGCTTTTTTCTGTGCACACCAACTAAGCACACCATAGGCTAAAGGTATAAGCTGTTCCAGCAGTTTTACCTTGGCCCTCACACTCACCCAGTATTGGAGAGGACAAAACTACCAGTTCCATGTGCTACTCTCAAATTGTCCTGTTATGTTTCCACTGCATATCTGCTGGCTTTTTCTTTTCCTGTCTTAGGTCCATCAGATGCTATGCCATTACTTCCTCCTTTTATACACATGCTTATGTGTTCGTGTGGCTGTCAGTGGTTTGTCTTCATCTACTTCTATTTTAAGGTCTATGTAAATAATTTGTTATCGTGTTTTGCTATAAATGTTGATGGGTTGTGTGTGTGTGTGTGTGTGTGTGTGTGTGTGTGTGTGTTGCTGTCTGTTCTTATGTGGTGATTAAGACAGACTGATAAATCATGTTACCCAACACACCATTTTTTTGATGGCCCCTATCACCTAGATTTCAGACATTTTTTTTTCTTTCGGTACTGGGGATTGAACCCAGGGGCATTCTACCTCCGAGCTGTACCCCCAGCCCTATTTTTTACTTGGAAACGGGGTCTCACTAAGTTGCGGAGGGCCTCACTAAGTAGCTGAGGCTGGCTGTGAACCCGCGATCCTCCTGTCTCAGCCTCTGAAGTACTGGGATTACAAGCATGTGTCACCATGCCTGGGTAATTCTAGTCTTTTTAATTTTAACGTATTTGCTACAGCCATTTTTTAATGTTCAACTGTAGACATCCTTTCAATTTTCTCTGAAATATTTTTGTATATATGTCTTAAAGAAAAGGACATAATGTTTTCAACAATATCATCATACTATTATCATACCTGAAAAATTAACAATAATTCCCAGACATCATCCTCCTATATCCAGCAAATATCTAGATTCTTCTTTTGTCTTTACAATATCTTCTAGAAGCCAGGCGTGGTGGCGCACGCTTGTAATCTCAGCATTCGGGAGGCTGAGACCGGAGGATCCGGGTTCGTGGCCAACCTCAGCTACCTAGTGAGGCACTCCGCAACTTAGTGAGACCCAGCTTCAAAATAAAGAATAAAAAATAGGGCTGGGGGTGTAGCTCAGAGGTAGAATGCCCCTGAGTTCAATCCCCAGTACTGCAAAAAAAAAAAAAAACAAAAAAAAACAACAACAATATCTTCTAGAAGTAGGAATCTTCAAACAAGTGTCCACAGGTCCCATAGAATCTTTGGAGTATCTCTTAATCACAGATTACTTATATATTTTGCAAACCTTTTGTTCCTTTATTTTTTTATTTTTTTAAATTTTATTTTATTTTTTTTATTTTTATTTTTATTCATACATTGTAAGCATACATCTTTGTTAGGTGCAAATTGATAACGATACATGTGCTCACAATTCTTATTTGACCCCTTCCCCCAATTCCCACCCCGCTCCCTCGCCCTCCCTCCCTCTCAAGTTCAGTTTAGTGAGTGACCTTGATATACATTAGTGTCCCCCCCGCCCCCGTCCAACCCCCTGGGCTAAATCAACTTCTTTGCTTTCGAGGGTCTCTCCTTTTTCATCTGGAGATCCTCTTATGCCCCATCTTCTCCCTAGCATCCGCAAATTAGGGAGAACATATGCTTCTTTACTCTTTGTGACTGGCTAATCTCACTTAACATAATGTTTTCCGGTTGCCTTCATTTCCTTGCAAATAACATGATTTTGTTCTTCTTTATGACTGAGTAAAATTCCATTGTGTACATATCCCATAGTTTTGTAATCCATTCATCTGTCGATGGACATCTTGTCTGGTTCCATAGTTTGGCTATTGTGAATTGTGCAGCTATAAACATAGATGCACATACGTCGGTCTGATAGTTTGGTTTCCATTCTTTTGGGTAGATACCCAGAAGTGGCATTGCTGGATCATATGGTAGGTTCATTTCCATTCGTCTGAGGATCTTCCATACTGTTTTCCAGAGAGGTTGCACTAGTTTGCAATCCCACCAACAGTTTATTAGAGTTCCCACTTCTCCACATCCTCGCCAGCAGTTGTTGTTGTTCGTGTTTTTTATGATTGCCATTCTGACTGGAGTTAGATGAAATCTCAAGGTAGTTTTGATTTGCATCTCCATGATTGCTAATGGTGTGGAGCATTTCCTCATACATTTATTGGCCATTTGTATTTCTTCTTTTGTGAAGTGTCTATTTAGATCCTTTGCCCATTTTTTGATTGGATTGTTTGCTTTCTTAGCTGTGATTTTCTTGAGTTCTTTGTATATCCTAGATATTAGACCTCTATCTGTAGAGTAACTGGCAAAAATCTTCTCCCACTCTGTGGGCTCTCTGTTTA